>OU565290.1:1809865-2113366 GCA_913789915.3 Sphecodes monilicornis | reverse complement strand
CCGACTTCGATGAAACTTTGCGCATGTATATAGACTATGAAGGTCTACAAAAGATATATTTTAAATTTTCATTACAGGCACAGATAAAAAAGTTAAAAGTCGTGACCTTTACTTTTTTCTTCACAATTTCTACCATTAGCAACTTTTATAAATAATTATTTACACGTTACCTAGTAAACTAATCCTTCGAGCATCTCAAAAAAACTCAAGCCGTTTGAACTAATTTTGAAAAAGTTATTCGTTTTTAAAAGATGTCCGGATACTTCTGCACGCCACTGTACATCAGTCGTACGTATTATTAGGTTGTTGTATATGAAATGTCCAATTTCAAAACGCCAATTATATTATAATCTACATGTTTATTTTATATTATTTCAAGGTACAAAGTTAGTCATTAACGTCGTATCTTCAGTTTTTATTTACATATTTAATTGTTCTTTTATAAAGTTTATTTCTATACCAATCAATCAGGCTGTATTCTTTTTATATTAATAGAAAAATAAATATATTGACGACTGTATTCTGTGATGTTTGGTCAAAGTATGATGCATATGGTCAAAAAACTTAAAAATTGAGATGAGAACATGAATGACTAACAAATTCAATTTTTCCATAATACAGTCGAGAAGTTTGTCGACAGAATACGTTGATTACAATGTTGCTTACTGGAGTCAATAAGCTTTAGTTGACACTAAACCTGCCAGCGCCGGTAAAATTGACCGGTCCCAGATTATTCATTTTGGAATTGTTGAAACTATAAAGGCTCCTTTGTAAATATTATAAAAATATCAAAAAGTTTATATAAACTTAAACTCGCCATTTTTATAATGCAACACATGCAACAATCACTTTTAATGCTTGGTAGATATAGTGTTAATACTAAACCCACCGACCATTAAAGCTGACTAGTATGTGTTGTCTTATAAAAATGTCACTATTGAATTTATTTAGATTTTATGTGATTTTTACTATAATGTATACTTTCATAAAGCAGCGTGTATAATCATTTCCAATGGAAATTTTGATAACTTCAATAATTGTGGAATAAAAAATCTGAAACGGTTCATTTGACCCGCAGTGGTAGGTTTAGTGTTAAAGGAAGTTTACGTTCATTTAACGTTACTTTTAACAATCGAACATTTACAATAATCTAACCATTTTTATTTCATCAATTGTCAAAATTGGCGGTAGTAAATGGGAATACCCCCATAAGCTCTTATCCTGGTAATTTCCAGAACATCTCATAATTTTATCCATTTCCAAAGTCGTCGTCTCTGTTTCGTAAATGTAAGGTCTGCGCGACATTTGCGAATCGCATCTCTTTGAAAAAACAAATTATTATTTCCCGTCACAGCTCGGCGCCGATTTAATCAGGGGGATCCGGTGGTTCCGCTTTGACAGGCTTCGTCGAGGTAACATTTGTTGATTTTACGGAGACAACTGCTGCCCGTTGATCCGTATTAGTAGTCCTTGCTTGCTCCGCGCAAGTAGAACGCGGCTCCTTTCCCACCGATTTTACCCGGGGACGAGGAAACTCTGAGTACCTTATTCACTCATTGCCAAAGCCCTCTCCTCGAACTCAGCTCTTTCGGTCTTATTTAATTAGCGAGATCAATTTGTCCCTTTGCGTGTCCGCGAACCCATCGACAATATGGTCCGAAAATTCATGGCGACAGCCACACAGTTTACAGTGGTACAGAAACCGTGAAAACATAGCAAAAATTTAAATTTTCATCGCAATTTTCTGAAAATTTATAATCGAGGGTTTTTGGGATCGCTGATAACGAATTTGATATGAAGTACACAAAATTCAAAATGCCGGCTTTAATACAGTATATAGTAACTGAAATGACGGTATATCTGTACATATATCGTGTTTTTAAACACAAATCAGCTGTTAAGGACTAACTTCTATTAGATATATGTGTACGACTTTATAATAATGTGATTTATTAAATCTGAGTATATTGTGTAGGCTGAGTTGCTTGGTTTACAGTCTGTAAGGTACTGTTCACATTTTGTTTGTTGTCACCCGCCTTTGATGCCCCTGGTAACCACCATAGATCATAAACTATTACATATGCAGTAACATTTACAGACATTTATACATAGATATACACTGATCCAGGAAGCGATAATTTGTGGATAAAATTAAAGATACCTTCATATCAAATCTTATCGAATGCATACTCAAATTTTGTTATACATATAATTTGTCTATTCGTCGCAAATGTAGATTCTTTGTTTATTAGCTGTACAATAAGATTGCTTAATATAAAACATCACTACTATTATTAAGAAACACGAAAAAACAAAGCGGAGTGTCCAGAAGAAACCAATACATATCTTTTAATACGAGTTAAAAGAATAACATCCACACAGTCAATGCAAAGTTGAAGTTGCTACGCAGTGCGACCGCGACATACGATCAAGGCGTTAAAACCATTCGAGCAGTTACTTCTAAGCATGCAAATAGAATTCAATGTCGTCAGAGTCCGCACTTGAAAATCATATGTTCCTTTTATTAATGTCTAAATTTTCATATTACAAAATACCGATAGCTAACGCTTTCAAACATTCTTTTAAAACCCTCCTCAAAATTTAAATTGTCATTAACCACGCGCCACTTGTAAATAGCTTAAATAATACTTATGAAACAATTAATTAATCAAAATATATCTATTGATATGCATATAACTGTAATACAAACTTGTTATTTAATATTTTACAATGAGTAGTTAAAGATATTAACCCCTTGGCCTACAACGAGTGAGACTCGTGGTAAGAAATTTGGGCCAAAAACAATAAGGACGAGCCTGACTCATGGTACTTCGTTCGGACCAAACGCAAACAACACGACCTGGCTCGTTGTACTTCGTTCGGATCAAACGTAAACAACGCGAGCCTGGCTTGTGGCACTTCATTCGTGACAAACGTAAACAACACTAACACGCAGATTACTAATTTTCTACGAGTTTTCTCAAAACATTATTAATTTAAATTAAGTATTAATTTACAAATTGTTACTGATACATTATGCACTTTCAAATTATAAATCATTTCTTTTCACCGGTGAACGTGTTTATTATTTCACAATTCCTTTCTTTGCGCCGACATACATGTCGTAAGACGGATATATTTTGCGCAAGTTCGAGCACACGGCTAAACAGCTAAATGGCCGATGCGTGGCCGACCTTCTTGTTTATTATGGTCCGAGCAATCGGGAGTTAGCGGATACGACAAGGGGTTAATTCTACCTTGAATTTAAGAATTTTGTGTTCAGGATGATGCCCCTGGTCATGCAATCATAAATATAACAAATTTTTTGGATTTCGTAGATTTAAAAGGTTTGAATTCATAGAAAAAAATTGGTGTGTGCTTAGACCACGTGGCTGAAGTGAAACTTCTTTCTTTAATTTTTTTCGAATTTTTATTAACACTTTATGACAATTAATTTTCTATGATTCTATTATTGAAACAATTGGCTTGTATTAGCTAAAATATGATATAAATATTCTGGATTCAATTTTATCTAAATGTCTTGCAAATACTGCATCGAGAGTTGTTCCTGATCTTGTTGTCGCTTCATTAGGATTATTTATCATTTCCAATCCTAATTTACTTCTAAAAAAGAAATTCTATTAATAATTTTGATTGTTCCGATGCATAGTTCACGTTGAAATCTCCACTTAGCATCATCGGAATTTTATCATAATCTTTATTAAGCAATGCCGAACCTTCAACCGTATATGCTAATAGAATAGAATTTCGTTTCATCGTTTCATCGCCAGGTCGGTTTTACGCCTATCGCGCCTAAACGAAGTTTCGCTTTAAAAATTCTTCAAAATATTATACTTAAAAAATTGAATTTTAGTCATGTTTTCAGTGCTTCTGCACCACTGTGCAGTAGAACGAAATGGCTATCTTTTTGGACGCCAAAAAGAAATTTCAATTAGAAAAGATACAGATGAGTCGTTTAATGCAAAAATGTTGCAAATCAAACCAATTAATCGTTGTAAACTGAGAAATTAAGTAAAAGTTCTACAAAACACAATAATGTCGAAGAATTAAATGTGTTTATCGATCGAAATTTTTGATTAATTGTGTTTGAAGAATGTTACGTGTGTGTTATGCAAGCAACGCTAAAATTATTTTATTCAATGCCGATGAAACCCCTGAGTTGTGGTGATAAACCAAACAAACATATATTACATTACACTACTTTTGCATTAACCTTTGTACGGCGGAAACTTCTGACGATTTCATGGCGGCTATGATTAGATCCATTTAAATCTTCACATAGCAATTTTCTTTTACACATTTTTCAATCTACTATTTCGAGATCAAGGTTAATGGTAATTTTGGATTCAATATAAACAACTAATAATTTCAACTGATTGCTGAGAAACTAGAATTTGGATGGTGCATTCTGGATCAAAATAAACTCAATTCCTGCTGTCCAAGGGTTAACTGACTTAGATGAATTTGAAATCTCGTAGAAAGTAATATTAGAACAAACATTTCCATCGTCGGATGCCCCCCTTGCATTAATGTAACCAAATCATTTTTCCATAAAATCTAAAACAATGAAAACAATTGGCACGTCCAGTTATTTTCTTATTTATTCCATTGTGGCGGCGACGCAGCCTGAAATTTGATTCCGTATCATTTATGCTGACGAATCGATCAACTATGTATCGGCGCACGTAATCGACGGGAGGTTATCCGAGGAACGTTGTAATTCGAGGCATCCTCTCTCGACAGATTATTACGGTGCACCCGATGACTTATGGAAGAGGGAACGGGATTGTTTCGCTATGAATTTTCACTGTTTCTTTGAATTTCGTGCATTGTTCCCATGCCGGATTCCCACTCGAGAAGACCAATAACTTTCGACGATTTTCATGTCAATCGTGGAGCTCGTCGATTTCATTAAGTTACACCGATCAGTTGTATTTAACCCGTGGAGGACGTGGCGGTCGGATCTATCGGAGTTTCCGCCGATCAGACATATTCGCTCGTCTCATTCAACCTGAAATAAGCCGTTCCCCCCGATGAAGCGACAGCATAATTAGTTTCATCGGTTCGTTGAGCGTAAGCATTATATTGCTACGTTCTCCCCCTTCTCTCCTTCTGTTTGGGATTTAATTCGCGATTCCAATTAGAAATCGCGAGGAGCCGGATCGGGTTAAAAACTCCATTAAACGTGGATCATTTTTTTTATCAGGAACGTTCATTCAGTTCTGAAACACGCGGTGAGACGGAAAAATGTAGAGCTTTTAAATACAGTGTATTGAAGAAGTAAATGCACACTAAATAACCGCATCTCCAAAAATTGCCTGTGTGTAAATGATGGGATAATGTCGTAAAAAATGATTGTACGACAATTTTAATATCTGGACTCATTTTAACGCTGGAAGCCTACAGTTCTACAATCCATCGTTCATTTTTCTCTAAGATATCTTTTCATGATGTATCGGAAGCAAAAGAAGCAAAAGAAGCTTTTGTTGTTTTTCACACTTACGAAATCTCATACATTCAGACAAATGGACTTTTTAGAGTGAAACTTCTTTAGGCGCGTTAGTCGCAAAACCTCGACGCGGTAGGAGTAAAACCTATCTGGCGATGAAACGATGAAACGATGAAACGAAATTCTATTCTATTAGCATATACGGTTGAGGGTTCGGCATTGCTTAATAAAGATTATGATAAAATTCCGATGATGCTAAGTGGAGATTTCAACGTGAACTATGCATCGGAACAATCAAAATTATTAATAGAATTTCTTTTTTAGAAGTAAATTAGGATTGGAAATGATAAATAATCCTAATGAAGCGACAACAAGATCAGGAACAACTCTCGATGCAGTATTTGCAAGACATTTAGATAAAATTGAATCCAGAATATTTATATCATATTTTAGCTATCACAAGCCAATTGTTTCAATAATGGAATCATAGAAAATCAAATGTCATAAAATGTTAATAAAAATTAAAGAAAGAAGTTCTACTTCAGCCATGTGGTCTAAGCACACACCAATTTTTTATATTAAGTGTACAAATGAATTCGTACCTGTTACGCAATTTTAATCAGAAAAAAGCTTCTGTTCTTTTCAACCATCAAGCAGTCTCGTACATCCGGTTAGAGAAATGAATTTCTTTTATTGCCTGGGCAAATTAATTCATGGCTGTCGCACCTAGTCAATTGTAACCTTATTTTAAGTCCAAATCTTGCAATCACCGTGCTAGAGATACATCAATTGCTTATAAGATGAAATAAGTGCGTGGAAAGTATTGGAAATTATAGTGGAACGTTAAATGTCTTTTAAAATTCAAGCATTCAGTTTTTTCATGTACTGTGAAACAGTTGACTTCTTTCTGCCTGTGTTGTGAGTTGTATTTCTTTAAAACGTGGTGTTGAAACGAAATTTGGTGTTTTAAAGTGTGAAGTGAAAATTGGTAAAATATTATCCTAGGATCTTTCATAAATTTATGAATAGGCGAAATTCCAACAGTAGAAAGATTCTAAGAATTCAAAAATATCTTGATATTATACACGATTTACTATAATTATTACAGAAAGTTTGTTTCAATTGATGACAAAGTCAACTGATTATAAACGAATTACTGCTGGCGTTGACTGCCACGTAACCTATATTTGGATGACAGAATCATTTCTTTAGATTTAAAAATTTATTTCTGTGGTGATAGATAGACTGTGCTAATTTTATTTGTGCTTTGTGAAACGGTTACCAAATGTTTGTATCGCTAAGTCGGCAGTCAATGCGTTAAAGCCTAAGAAACTCTGATTGAGGGTTAAAATAGGACAGAACATCGTCATCTAGGATTTGGAGAGGGAACTAAATTACTATCTTGAGTGATCACCTACTTGTGCAATTATGAGCTAGTTATTTTGGCAGTTCCACAATTGTAGCCTGAAAAAGCTATCCGGTTGGTCCATAACCGAATCGCTCATTAGGTCATTAATTTTAATCGCATTAAGAGGAATCACGTTCGTTGCAAATTCTATTCACTCCACTACCCTACGTAGTACTACGTTCCAAGGTATCATTATTCATTTTCGGTTACATTTTTCAAGCCACCGATCCTGAAAAGTATCATTCTACTCTCCGCCTGCGGAGAATATGAAAAAAAGTATGACGAGGCGAAATTCAATTAAACACCGGAAATCGATTCGGTTTTTTACGAGGGGTTGATTTTCTGTTTGTTAGAAGCGTGACAATGCAATCCCGCGAAGCACGACTGTATTTCCTGGAACAGTGTACCTTTTCACGCATCACGGCGCTTTCTTTGGACGTTCACCCGTTTCCTGCTGTTTATTGTATCAGAAAGAATGTCGGGTGACGTTGATCTGTCAACGTGGCACGGCATGGTGCGGTGTAACGTGGCGCGGCGCGGCGCGGCGCGGCGCGGCGTGGCATGGTATGGCGCAACGTGGTGCTCTGCAATGCTCCCCGTCGAAAGAGGAAACACGATATCATGAATTCCAACCGATACTTTAATACCAGGGAAAATTTAACGATATGAACGCATGTCCTATGACATGGGACACCCTTTCGCGTAGACAGCGACAACGGGAGCTACATTGTGCAGGCAGAGAAATGCAACATGCCCCTCGCAGCGACCTAAAGCATCGAAATTGTATGCAATCAAATAATGTGCGGAGTTTTGTGAGATATCATTTATTGGGAACTCGACTAAGTTTCTGCCGTTTACGAGTAGATGTCGGAACTAAAGGTACTTGTGTGTAATTCTTGATGGTGTAGTATGTACAGTATCGAACAAAATTATTGACACAGGCCGTGTCTTAGTTTAAGTATATCATGAATCATGAATTTTAAAGACGGTCATAATAGAGAAACATAATTAAATACACATAAAGGTCCGTTTTCAGCGGAACGAAAGTGTTGGCGCTTTTACGATTTTGCAATACAAAATTATGCCAACATTTGATCCAGAGATCGGCAAGAAGTGCTCGTTTCGGCTGATTCTCGAGGGCTACGCCTCCTTTTCTCGGCCGCGCGTCTCGCTTCCCGTGGCGGCCCAAGTTCTCGAGTCAGCTCAGACTCGTGCCGTATCAATTGCGCGTGTCGCATTAGGGCGACGCCAATGTCAACAGGTTTCCACATTACCGCGGAGGTACTATTGTCAATGCGTTTTTTTTGTCATCCCTGTAGGCCTATTCCACTATGTAGCATGATAATTCCGGAAAATAATTGACCTTCACCTCTGATTTAATCCAATATTCAATACCTAACCCTTTGGTTATTATGAGAGCTTTCAGAGGATTATGCATTGAATGTAGTATTTTTTGTGATGCCCCGACCTATTTATTATTTAGAAGTAATATGACGTATGCTGTGTATTAAAAATGATCCATTGTCTGACAATGTGCGTTTAGGATCATTATCTTGTTGAAAATAATATTCGTATCCGAAATTTAATTTTTCTGCACTTTCTTAAAAATTGTGTTTTAGAATATTTAAGTATCATATTAGTCCATGATATTTTCAATACAAACAGACTCTCCTTCACCAAAATAGCTCATTCACTACCATACCATTTCATCATCCCCGTGTTTGACGGTCTGGACAACGTTCGTTTCACATAATTCAGTAGGTTTTCACCAAACTAAAACCCATCCATCACATTGTAGGACAATAAATTTGCTTTCATCTAAAAACGGTATTTTGTCCCACAATGCTGTAATTTCGTGTACATAATTAATAGCAAACTCTGATCATTTTTTTTTATTAAATTTGCTAATGCATGGTTTCCGACTTGCAACCCTTCATTTCCAGCATTTTTGAAAGTTCTTCGAAATGTTATGAGTTGTTATTATTGCTATTACTTCCGAGGATGCAATTTTAAGTTTCTTTTTTATTATATTAAGTATCTTTCATTTTAAGCTTCTGAGGACGTCCGCTACGTGTGGCATACATAGATATGAATTAGGTATTTTTCGCCAAGAATTCATTTAATTTCATTACTCTTGGGAAAACGACTTCTATTCATGAGCGTGCCTATGTCTAAATAAGATTTTCCTTGATCGTATTAATTTAAACGAATCTTTCTTTCTGCAACTGTTGTTACTTCCCTTTAATATCTCATTATTCACATTTTTCCTTCTTTATCTGCAAAAAATTAATTTCTAACTTAAAACAATGACGTCCAGTTTGATTTTGGACCTTTCTGTGAAATAACAGGTGTGCCAACATTGAAAACTTTTCAGTAGAATACACGTAGCAAGACATTTTTCAAGTGTGCCAATATGTACTTTTGTTCCGGTAAAAACGGATTTGTATTTTATTATTTTATTATGTGTCTTTAAAATTCATGATTCATGGTATACTTGAAATTCAGGGTTAAAAGTTGTATTTTAGAAAAATATTACATAGAGAATCGCATTCTTTACAGATTCGCAGAAAATTTTATACGAACCTCCGGGCTGTGCCGATAGTTTTGTTAGGAACGGACAATAAGACAGCATTTGCGGGATGTGCTGCTGCATTATTTTGTTTGAAAGAAAAGTGCTACTGAAAGTTATCGTTTGCTCGTGGATGCATGGTGACAATTCGAAAGAAAATGTAGAAATAGATTTCAGCGATTTAGAAATGATTTCAATGTGAAAGACAAGGATCGCTGAAGTGCACCAAAGAAGTTGCAAGAAGAAAAATCGGAAGTATTACTTGATGATGATCCATGTCAGACACTTAAAGAATTGTCGAAAACCATTACTGCTAATCATTATCGAGAACAAGTAGTCAATTTAACACAAGCAATGGACCAAAAGGACCCAGAATATGCCGAAGAGTGATCTTTCAACATGACGATGGTAGATCACACGTTGTACAACGAAACCATCAATATTACACCATTTAGATTACCATTTACTCAAATTAATGCAACAGGGCCTTTCCCAGCAGTACTTTAGTTCTGATTAAGTTTTTAAAAAATGACCATGTTTACTTCACACGAAACGAATTTCTTCTATCGCGGAATCTACTTATCACGTAAAAAGTTGAAAAGGGTTGTAGTTAACGATGGAAAATGCTGTGAATAAAATATTCTCTTTTATTCTATCCATACAGAGGACTTTTATTTACTAAAAAGAAAACGGCAGTAACTTATTCAACGTTGTTAGTTTCTCAATCAGCAAGGTACTGACTTACGGAAATTGATTAACATATGTACTTCGGATACATAACCTCCTCTCGGTTAACAACCATAGATTATACTACTTACATATTAAATATGTAATGATAGATTATACTACTTACATATTAAATATGTAATGATAGATTATACTACTTACATATTAAATATGTAATGATAGATTCTACTACTTACATATTAAATATGTAATGATAGATTATACTACTTACATATTAAATATGTAATGATAGATTATTGTGAAATATCTAGCCGTGAGTTTTGTAGGAAGTTTCCAAGTCGTGGAAACAGAGACACAACGAGGATGAGAAGAACAGAGAATTAGGTATATAGAGAAAGGTAGATTGAGGTAGGTATGTGTCAGGTGAAGAACTGTGTTGAGAGAGATGTACGAAAATAAATACTATATTATACCAGAAATATATACAAAGCAGAACGTGAAATAGACAGATAAATCGGTAGATAGATGCGAAAGGAACGAACAGAAATGAGAAGAGATGACGTGAGAGAAGGATGAACAGTCGCGAAGCCCGCGAATGTACGAAAAGAATACTTCTTTGAAGCCCACAGAAGTTTAGATAAACGTAGATAAAGCGTGTGATCAGTCGATCGATTTGTACAAGACAAGGAGGGCGAGCGCTTGTCGTCGGCCTATTTATACTGCTTTTGGGCCGTCGGTAGGAAAGGATAAGGAGTGGGAAGTTTGAAATTGCAAGGACGACAGCACCGACCGTTTGTTAGAGCATGAGGGCAATGCCCTAACGTCTGGTGCGTCTATGGAGACAATGGAAAATAGGCAGTGGATTTGGCATATGAAAAGTAGGAACGATGGCCCGCGAGACAGTTATGCAGCGGCATGTAAACACGCTCCGCCGAGCGGTTTACAATTGCGGTCGTTCACCTAGATTTCGGCATCGGGCGCTAACAGCTGAGCACGGTGCGAGGCAGAAAAACTACCGTGGCTGTTGGTTCTTATGCCGAGACCCAGGTGTATCGGGCAAGAAGCGTTATAAGAAAATTCAACTACAATTGCCGTGCAGTCGCGTGCTGAGGCGAACGAAAAGATTTTGAACCATTATACTACTTACATATTAAATATGTAATGACTCGGAGCCTCCTCACGGTTAACAATATTTTCGTGATTTTCATATTTTTTGTCTTGCGAACAAAGAGTCGGTGTACATATGAAGAAGAGGGAACAATTGAGGAGGATTTATAAGGAACTACCTTGTGTTTGCATTGCGATAGCATATACAGGGTGTCCCAAAAATGTCTGAGTTCCTTTAAAGGGGAGGTTCCTGAGGCCATTTGAAGCGACATTTTCCTTTGCAAAAATGGCCGTTTCGGCTTTGTTAAGGAGTTATTAACGAAAAACACGGACCAATCAGAGCGCGACCTAGAGGCGTGTTGGCAGAGACGACCGCGCGCGACAGAAGTCGAGCGATGGTGATACACCGCGGTCGAAAGCAAGGAACAAACAAGAGAAGAAAATTTTTCGAGTCCTATGTCGGATAGTTCAAATTTGAATATGTTGTAGTCTTTAGTAGCCTATGAACGAATCTCGAAGGATATTCCGAAATCTTGAAAAATGTTGGATTTGCAGACTTGTAAAGAAAAGTGGCAACTTTTCTTCAATAAATTATAACACTAGAACTAACGTACCGAGGAAAATGAGATTTTAGGAGCTTGTAGTGAACACAAAAGAATATCTATTGAAAATATAAAAAAACGAGGTAACAGCTCCAAGTCTCCTCATTACGGACCTATTTTTTAAAAGGCAGTCGCTTTAAAATTGACGGAATTAGAATTATTTTAAAACCTTGCTTACCTTGGTTCTCGTTTTCTTTCGAATTTTTAAAAAAGTCCCGGCTATAGGAAAATTGCATTTGTTTAAAACTTTTTCAAAGTAAATGGTGAAAAAATCATTTTTTCCAAATCGAAATATTTTCAATAGATATTCTTTTATGTTCACTACGAGCTCCTAAAATCTCATTTTCCTCGGTACGTTAGTTCTAGTGTTATAATTTGTTGAAGAAAAGTTGCCACTTTTCTTTACACGTCTGCAAATCCAACATTTTTCAAGATTTCGAAAAATCCTTCAAGATTCGTTCATAGGTTACTAAAGACTACAACATATTCAAATTTGAACTATCCGACATAGGACTCGAAAAATTTTCTTCTCTTGTTTGTTCCTTGCTTTCGACCGCGGTGTATCACTATCGCTCGACTTCTGTCGCGCGCGGCCGTCTCTGCCAACACGCCTCTAGGTCGCGCTCTGATTGGTCCGTGTTTTCCGTTAATAACTCCTTAACAAAGCCGAAACGGCCATTTTTGCAAAGGAAAATGTCGCTTCAAATGGCCTCAGGAACCTCCCCTTTAAAGGAACTCAGACATTCTTGGGACACCCTGTAGATCCTCGACGTTTATTTCTCTTTCTTATACGTACCAGCTAGCATATTTAAATGTTTGCTTACATTTTACCGCCCTCCCATGGTTCCCATTTCTCGTGTCTATATTCCGTCGGACAATAGATTTGAATACAATTTTATTTCGTTGGAGAACGATTTCTCGATGATCTGGTCTGAGGATCAAAACGGTATGGAATTATACTTTGTTTACACTCTCGATATTTCATCTTCTCCGTATGCTGTTCACATGACCAAAAAGATATAGCAAATCAAGTATCCAGAGGTACAAAATATGCTAGTCTCAGAGGTAAACAAGAAGAATGTTTATGAAAACGTACATACGATCACTCATCAATTGGAATCAAGTGTTTTCAAATTAATAGAAAGTAGAATGACGAAACAATATAAAATGAAAAGGACAATTTTTATTAACCTCCTAGCTATAACGGGACTGACAGCATAACGATAAGCTCAGCATCGCGAAGCACTGCTCAGACAGTGCCACCTGAATAATTCGGTTGCAATTGATGGTAGAAAAAAATGTGTCAGACGAAACTTGCTTGATTTCGAGGTTGACATAATATCATGTTAATAGTTTTTGTTTATATGGACCCGTAGAGTCCATATTCTAAGATGCGTACAGTGACCTACGACTCGAGCTCATTCAAGATCGTTGAAGGTCATCTGCAATGGAAATATTCAACAATCACCTAGGATTCAAGATCATTCAAGATTGTTATACAGGGTGGTAACTGGTGGTACAACCGAGCAGGGGATGATTCTACATGAAAAACTGAGTCGAAAATATAGAATAAAATTTTTTGATACAAGGGTTTGTTTTCGAGAAAAATGAGTTCAGTCAAGAAAAATTTGTCTATTGCGCGTGCACTCGGCTTACTTGCAGCTCAACGGATTCCACTGCCTCACGTCTGGATATCTCGGAAATTGCCTTCGTACTTCTAGATATGTTTACAAACATTGTCAGTAAAATCATATCACTTCTAGCGCTCCTATTCTTTTCCCATCCTTATGAAATTACGTCTCCAGTTCTAATTATACCGTCGAAATGGCAACTTATAGCAATCGAGAGTATACCGATATGATTATCGCGTTGTTTGCGTGTAATGATGGTGCTTTAACAGCGGCTACTTATTACACAGATCGGTACCCTAATCGTCGACATTTTGATCGAAAGGTCAATCAAATTTTTCAACAGGATGGAGCACCACCGCACTACAGTTGCGAAATAAGACGTTTTTTAAGTGAAAATTATCAGTGTTGAATCGGTCGCGGTGGCAGAGTACCTTGGCCGCCACGATCTCCGGATTTGTCACCGTTAAATTTTTATTTGTGGGGTCAGGTGAAATCGATTGTGTATCGTGATGACATAACGAGCATCGAACAATTACAACAAAAAATTGTGGTAGCGTTTGAACACTTAAAGCAACATAATAATTGCACATTACAAGAGGTTCGAAGGAATTTAATACGAACAGCACTTTCAGCAATTTATGAATTAAACGAATTCCTCAAAGGTAATTCTAACATTGTAACCTGGACCTTCGATTTATTCGATGTATACAAACCTCGAAAACCTTTGCGAAAAAAGGTTGAGGTAACTCAGAATAAAGTCCGTTGAGCCGCAAGTAAGCCGAGTGCACGCGAACTAGACAAATTTTCAAACTCATTTTTCTCGAAAACAAAGCCTGGTATCAAAAAATTTTGTTCTATATTTCCGACTCAGTTTTTCATGTAGAATCATCGTCTGCTCGGTTGTTCCACCAGTTACGGGACACCCTGTATATATACAGGGTGAGTTCGAAGAAACAGAACACCTAAATATCTCCGTTACATTTTGTTGTACAAAAAAACTTCTTAGGACAAAGTTACACTGTTTGAAGGGCCACATGTAACGGTGTAAGGGAAAAAAATTTCAGGGTCATTTTTTTATGAGATTCGAAGGTCATCGATGTTTTTTTAAATGGAATGATATATCTTCGTTAACTTAATGTTGTAACTGACAAAATAACGAATTCATTCATGTAACACAATATGACCTATAAATGACCTTCAACCCAGAAAAATAGGATAAATAAAATTCAACGTGTAAGATTCATTTGCTTTATTTCTGTTACGCAAAATGTTCAATATTCCTTGAGCTCCTTACATTCAGATGTATCGCAATACACATCATAATAACAGATTCGGTGTTAACAGGAAGACATTTATGATATCAGAAATACCTTCACCTATGCGTTCGTACAGAATCGTTTTTATCGACTACTAATTACTCTGAAGACCTTCTTGCTGTCAGATTTCCACTGTTTCTAAGAGTTCTAATCTATCAGTTTATCGATGAACGTTTCACAATGCGTTACTCAAAGGAAGATAAGATTGATATGATTTTCATTTATGGAGAAAGTCGACAGTGATGAAGAGAAGCAGTACGGTTGTACAAGGACCGATTTCCTAATCGTAATTGTCCATCAGTTTCCGTTTACTTCAATGTGATAAATAAATTCCGTGAAACTGGTAGTGTTGAAAATAAAAAGATGTACGAAGGTGAGGACTGTAAGGAATGAAGCAAACACAATTAATGTTCGGGCAGCAGTGGATATAAACCCTCATGCTAGTACGTGGCAAATCGCACGAGAAAGTGGCATTAGTCAAAAATGTATAGTGCAAATACTCCATGAACAAAAATTTCACCCCTTTCACCTCTCAATTCACCAAGAACTTCGTGGTAGAGATTTTTTAAATCGTATGAACTTTTGCCAGTGGGGACTGAAACAATTGATAAACAATAGAGCATTTCTTAATAAAGTATTATTTACCGATGAAGATTTGTTTACGAATCACGGGCAGATAAATTTTAAAAACATGCATTACTGGTCATCTGAAAATCCGCGGAGGTTACAGACAGTCGACAAACAAAGACTATTGTCCGTCAATGTTTGGTGCGGAATTTTAAACAACCAAATAATTGGGCCTCACTTTATTACCGGAACATTAAATGCAGAAATACATTGCATTTTTACGAGAATCGTTACCAATTCTCCTGGAAAATACACCCTCGGACATTCGTGAAGATATGTGGTATCAACATGACGAATGTCCAGCCCATTCTTCCCGTGTGGTAACACAATTCTTGAATGACAAGTTTCCAAATCGTTGGAATAGACGTAACGGACCCGTATTATGGCTAGCTCGCTCACCACATCTTACCTTGATTTCTATCTATGGGGAAAACTGAAAGACGATGTTTATCATGAACCACCAACCACTGTAGACGACATGAAAGAAAGAATCGCCAGAGCTTGTGCGTCGATTCCCTTAGAAATGAATTACACAGCAGTACGTTCTGTAACTTCACGGCTAAATGAATTTATAGCAGCTCAAGGGAATATTTGCTAACATTTTGCGTAACAGAAATAAAGCAAATGAATCTTACACGTTGAATTTTATTTATCCCATTTTTCTGGGTTGAAGGTCATTTGTAGGTCATATTGTGTTACATGAATGAATTCGTTATTTTGTCAGCTACAGCATTATGTTAACGAAGATGTATCATTCCATTTAAAAAAACATCGATGACCTTGAAATCTCAAAAAAATGACGTTGAAAATTTTTTCCCTTACACCGTTACATGTGGCCCTTCAAACAGTGTAGCTTTGTCCTAAGAAGTTTTTTTGAACAACGAAAAGTAACGGAGATATTTAAGTGTTCTGTTTCTTCGAACTCACCCTGTGTACATATATAACTTACTTTTAAATTTTGTTTAAAGGCACAGATAAAAAACTTAAAAATCGTGACTTTTACTTATCCTTCGCATTTGTGGCCAATAGCAATTTTCAACACAAGAGTATTTACACATTACCTAGTAATCTAACCCGTCTACCATCTCAGAAATACTCAACCTGTTCGGTCCAATTTAAAAAAACTATTCGTTTTCAAAGGGTGTACGAATACGTTCTATACTCACTGTAGGTTTCAATGCGAGAACAATAAGGTACTGTTCAAAAAGATGACGTGGATCAGGCATGTCCAGAAGTAGCTCACTTGAAGGCAAATTCGAGGGAGACGCCTACTTCTCCCGCCCGCGCGTCTCGCTCCCCGTGGCGACCATAGTCCTCCGAGCTCCTCAAATCCGTGCCTACCGTGGGTCCGAGGGTCGCCCCAACGCGCCACACGCGGTACATATTGCAAGCGGTAGGCACCGATCCGAGGAGCTCGGAGGACTCCGGTAGCCACGGGGAGCGAGACGCGCGGGCGGCAGAAGTAGGCGTCTCCCTCGAATTTGCCTCCAAGTGAGCTACTTCTGGACATGCCTGACGTAGATGAAAGCCATTGTAGTGTATAGGAGCCAAAAGCAAACCGATATTAAACGTTACTTCCGAAATGAATTATGTTTCTAGGGAAGCTAATTCCTCTGATCCCTTTCATCGTTCCCTAACACGGCGAACAGTATAAATAGTGTAACCTGATCGTCCTCCCGTTGGGACACTCCAACAACCGCGTAATCCTCTGGCGTGTCTCCATGCCAGCCGCGGCGCGGCGCTATCGTGAGTTGCGTTAATAACCGGAACATAGCCACTCGAATTAGCGCAACGAGTCGTTTTTGGCGAATAATGGCCGTCTCTCGGAACGTTCAGGTGGGACATCCGGCGACTACAGAGAGCTGGGATACAGCGGCGCAGAGGGAGTTGAGGTCGCCGAGAACGGTTCCTTGGTGATCCCTAGGGTATCCCGGGATCATTCCGGGTCCTATCTGTGCCAGGCGAGCAACGGGAACGGTGCCGGCCTCAGCAAGCTCATTCAGCTAACAGTTCATGGTAAAATATTCACGTAACACGAAGTTACTGCCGGCTGGATCTGTGTCAGCCGGCGGCCTCGCGGACTTAGGATTCCAACCACGAGCGGCTGGTCTGGAATTCTTCGTTTCCTGGCCGAATTTCTGTTTGCAATCTCTATCTCTCCCCTACACACATACATGCATACCTGTCAGTGGAAACGCACGTGGAAGAACATTTAGGAATGTCTGTATGCTTCGGCGGGATACGTGCTCTTGACCACTTAGTCTCTCTTATGAATCATTGGGTGAAAAGAGTATGAAGCCACAGGGTCGCCTCGTCCGTTAGACGGGCTACCCAAGGATTACGGAAATGGGATTAAGAACGAACTTTACGAGAGCATGAAAGAAGAAGAAAATTTAGAACACAAGATCTTTCAGATTCTAGAAAAATACGGCTTCTTAACCACTCAAGTCTCAGACTTCACGACTGAATTACATAAATGCGTGTCTTCACTTTTCTTGTTTAGAAAAATTGTGATGCACTGTATTATGTGCTATCAGAAGCTTTGTAACTTATTTAGAATATCGATTAAGTAATTCAGTAACTAAATATCGCACCAGGATTTTCTGACGCGAAACGGAATTTTAAATTAAAATATTCATTCGTCCAAGAGTTATAATTTACACTATTCTTAAAAATGTCCAGATAAATGGCTTTAAAAGATTGAAATGGTAGTTCTTATAATCGAATTATTAAACTATTCATACGAAATCTTTTGAAAATATTTACAAGAAATGCGACTTTTAAAAACACCAAGAAACAAAAATCAATTGTTTGAAGTTTGAATATTACTATGCCCCCTTAAATCTTCATTCATCTCAATCATTTCTAAAATACTATATTCCCACTCCACATATTCTTGATTACCAATTAAATTCTATAAAAACAGTTCTGGTTTACACTCTCTTACAAATGTTTTATACTTCCATTCATGAAAGGTTCTTGGTGAGAACTACAACTAGAACTTTTGAATAACAGTGAAGCACCTATCATTGCATAGTTAATCTATTGTTCAAAAGTTTGAAATCGCTCATTGTACTAATAGATGTATTTACATATATTTGTTAAAGATTTAGTTAAGATATTTGAGAAATACTACTTTTAACTCTATCAAGCAACATACATTGTATTTTACCAGTAAATCAAAAATTCGTTTGAAACTTCTAGCAGTGCACATAGTTGAGTCAATTACAGAGGAACCAAAATCTAGAATATATTTCGTTAATTCGGCAGACTGGTAGTATTGTATCTTCAATTCATTCCATTAACACGAAACAAACGCAGCTCCATTGTTTCGCGTTCAAACTAATGAAAGTCGAGCTACGCTTGTTGAAAATTATTACATACTACATACTGCTCGAACTGAGTAACCTCCTCCTTTTCAACCCCTGCGCCGCACAGTGTGTGATTTCAGCAATTATGCTTTACCAAAGGCGTTGATTCAAAATCGGCCAAAATTACCCAAGACCAATTTCCTGAAATTTTGCACGTTGGTAGCCCTTTGGGTATAACATTGATTCCATGCAAAAACTTTTTACCAGGACTTCATGGTTATGGGGGGGGGGTCAAAGTACGTATTTTGCGAAATCTATTATGTACTGTAACTTTTAATAAAAATACGATATCGACCCGGCACTGATACCAAAAAATCATAAAAAATTCAAGCTTTCCAATGATGTATAAGTTTATGTAATTTATTTATTGCTAACATAATTTTTTCACGTTTTTCTTGTTTTTTAAGGTGTAAAAAATTCAGAAAAATTGCAATTTCCAAAAAAAGTATCTCCTGATTTTAACCAAAAACGCTGTATTAATAGTACATTTCATGCCCTTTCGAATGGTGTTTGTCATACCTTGGGGAAATTATTCCTTTTTGAGTTATAAAGTAAAATGTGAGTAGAAGTTGAGGCACGCGGTCAACTACTCCACCTGTATATTCATTTCAAACGTGGAAAAAACGCTATTGTTATCAATTCTACTGTTTTGAAACAGTGAAACACATTGGATATATTTTACAATAATTATACCAGAATGCAGATATTGCTTATTTTATATTATATCTTATTATGCAATTATCACGTAACATATCTTCTTCAGTTTGTTTCTATTTATATTCACTACAGTATTTAATAATCTCAAACAAAACATACAGTGTTTTATGATTTTCCGAAACGTAACTATTCACTCTTTCATCGATACCCAGAATCAAAGGACTAAAAGAAACAATCATTTACTTTGGCCGCAACCATCTAGAATTTCGAGAGAGAACTCAAGTATTGACGAGATGTGTTCATTTTTTCACGTTTCTCGCTTTGAGATTACTGCTGTCGTGGTAGACATCTATGCATTTCTTTTAATTAGACCAAAGTCAAATAATCAGTTTCATTTTGCTTGTTGTGTCGTGAAGGTCCATCGTCTATAAAAGAATTTTGTATGTGCACAACATTTCGTTAGAATATTGGATTATTTTAATTTCCTTTTATTAATAGCGGTGTAGTGTATAAGTTACATAGTTTAGTGCATATTCTAAATAACAGTATTTCTGACAGTACATGTGACTAATGGCAAACGTGATTAGTGCATTAACTGAAATAAATAAGTGTGAGTTCTAACAAATGTATAGTATATATACATATATGTATATAGTATATATTTTAAAAACCCTGTCCTTTCATGGCAATCTTCATTCCGGAAAATAAAAAATAGTCATAGAAAGTGTTATGAAATAAACACAGTGACTACAGTGAAATTGTTGAACGAGTAGTGACGCGTGGTCGAGACACGACCAAATAATTTTGCAAGGAGTTTTACTAGTAAACTTTCAATACAAGCCCAGATATAAGTTGCAAAAAGAATCATTCCTATGTTCTCTGTAATTCCTTCAATTCTGCAATTCCTATAATCAATTGTGATTCTTTCAACATTTCTCTGACACATCATTATTAATAAAAATTAAGCACAGAAATATTGATAAATGATCATATAATCCACGAAAGATCAGTATGTTGCAAAGGCCATATCATAAACGACAGTATAGAGCAATCTTCGATACTTGCACTACAGGACAACTTACAAAACGAAACAGCGTTATCAATAAATTAAATTGTAAATATTATTGATCAGTTACGGAACTTCAACGAAAATAAACCACATGAATGTAATTTTTTTGATAAATTACACAACAGCGAATTAAAAACCTGGACTGGCTTAAAAAAAGCGAACTACAAAACTTAAATGAATACTGTTTCAATAGAAGTGAGGGCACTAACTCAATATACAAGGTGGCAATTTATTTAATGCATTTATATCGTGTTTCGTCTCAAAAAAACATTGCAGCTATGATAAATAAGTCACAACCTACGGTATGTAGAACAATTTCAGAAGTGCGAGATATCATTATGTCAAAGTTTGTTCCTCCTTTTTGGGGAACATAACAAGAGAGAAAATAAAACAAGAGACATCAAATATAGCTCATCATTTAAACAGAATTCAGGAAAATGCAGATAATATATTTACCATTTGCGACGGAACATGTGTATATTTAAATAAAAGTACGAACTATCGCTTCCAAAGAGTATATATAATCACAGGAAGCGTATTTTCCACGTTTGAAATGAATATATAGGTCGAGTAGTTGACCGCGCGCCTCAACTTCTACTCACATTTTACTTTATAACTCAAAAACGAATAATTTCCCCAAGGTATGACAAACACCATTCGAAAGGGCATGAAATATACTATTAATTCAGCGTTTTTGGTTAAAATCAGGCGATACTTTTTTGGGAATTGCAATTTTTCTGAATTTTTTACACCTTAAAAAACACGAAAAACGTGAAAAAATTATGGTAGCAATAAATAAATTACATAAACTTATACATCATTGGAAAGCTTGAATTTTTGATGATTTTTTGGTATCAGTGCCGGGTCGATATATTATTTTTATTAAAAGTTACAGCACATAATAGATTTCGCAGAATACGTACTTTGACTCCCTCCCCCATAATCATGAAGTCCTGGGAAAAAGTTTTTGCATGGAATCAATGTTATACCCAAAGGGCTACCAATATGCAAAGTTTCAGGAAAATTGATCTTGGGTAATTTTGGCCGATTTTAAATCAACGCCTTAACAACGTCGCTGTTTTTGGAAATTTTGAATATAATGGAACTTATTTGCTGTACTGCTATAACATTACAATCGAATACATACAAATTTTCAGAAAGTAATTAAATAAAAAATTGATTTCTCAATTATTATTGTATAAAATATTAACTATTATATATATAATAGTTAATATTTTATATATAATTATTAATATTATATAAAATATTAATTATTCAGTTTTTAAACTAATCAATCAGTATAAATTTATAAATATAAGCAATGTAATAAAAATAATATGATCATATAATAAAAAATAATCGTTACCTAAGCGCTGTGTTCTAAAGAATTATGAGAATCAGTATCTGGTAACAGTTGATCTTGATTTTTCAGTAGTTGAAACATTTCATAGTTTTTTATAGGTGATTATAATACATTAGTATTAGTTCTTGATCCCTCGGAACAAACACATTAATATTCAGATTAGAAAGAATTCTTCTTCTTCCATTAGTACCGAAATTGACATGACATTGACATTCTCGTTTAAATGAAAACTAATTTGTATACAATATCCATATTGAGTAGTTTCCGATAAGTATCGCGTTTGATTTTGATTGAAGAGACTTGCAGAAAATTTTTGAACTCTAACTCAAAATATATAATTTTTATTTTGCAAAATATGCTATTATTTTCTGTTTTTAATGAGTGCTACAGTACATTAAAGCAATCCTTAATAACGATATAATATTTTAAAAAAACTTTATGAAATATTATCTACAAGCAGCTATAGACTTCTGATAGAACTGTTTTTACAAGAGTAAGTGTTTAAACAAATTTTACACGCAACTCTGAAAAAAAAGGAAAAAAGGACTACAATTTAATATACAGGGTGTTCGACTACACGTGGGAGAAAATTTAAGGGGTGGTTCTCCATGACAATATATGCCGAAACTGTAGAATAAAAAAATTGAATTTCGGCTTGGTTATTTTGTTATTAACAATTAAAAATCCGCCTATAATGCGGCAACACGACCAACGGAGGTGTACGTTGTGTACTTCATAGAGTCTCGCGAGAGTCTCGTATCAAGTGACAAATACATGGTTACCGTGATACTCATTTGGGCTATCGATAAACAAATTGATCGTTGCACGACATTGAATCTGTCTACTCGTTAAAATCCACAAGGACATTTCTAATATCCGCCCTATGGAATTATCGAGCAGGAGGGATTAATGCACTTTCACTTTTTAATAGATCGCTATAAAGTTGTATCCGTTGTAATCATAAATGTTGAATGAAATCCTCACAAGTGCGAGTATTCATATAGATACATATATATATATATATATATACATATATATATACATATATACACATATATATATACATATATACATATATATACATATATATATATACATATATATACATATATATATATATATATATATATACATATATATACATATATATACATATATATACATATATATATATACATATATATATACATATATATACATATATATACATACATATACAAATATATACATATATATACATATATATATACATATATATATATACATATATATACATATATATATACATATATATACATATATATACATATATATATACATATATATACATATATATACATATATATATACATATATATACATATATATACATATATATACATATATATACATATATATATATACATATATATACAAATATATACATATATATACATATATATACATATATATACATATATAAACATATATATACATATATATACATATATATACATATATACATTTGACTTTCGCACGTGGAGAATAAAATGTTAGTGTAATTAATATGATGTCTTTGAATGTACCCACATAGAAACCACCTTAATTCAACGTTTTAAGAAAATGTGTTTGTGCAAGAGGAATCGTCCGTACACACTTGCTTTCGTATGCACACTGATTCAAGACAACTGGTGAGGTCAATGGAAATAAACAGGATAGACAATGTTTTGGTATAGCAATGCGCGATGTTTGGCGTTGATCTCTTCTGCTCGATAACTCCATAAGGTGGCTATTAGAAATGCGCTTGTGGATTTTAACGAGTAGGCAGGGTCAATGTCGTGGAACTATCAATTTGATAATCCTGTTCATCAATGTGTTAAACATTTTCACCTCGTTGGGGGCCCAAATGAGAACCAAGGAAAGCATGTATTTGTTATTTGATAAGAGACTGTCGCGCGCCTCTGTGACGTACGCAACGTACACCTCTGTTGATCGCGTCGCCGCATTTTAGGCGGATTTTTAATTGTTAATAACTAAATGAAATGAAACTGAAATCGCAATTTTTTTATTCTTAATTTTCAACTTATATTGTCATGGAGAACCACCCCTTACATTCTTTCCCAACTGTAGTCGAACACCCTGTAGACATTTAACTTACTGTTAGCTAGAAAGTGGAGCTAGATTGCTGAAATCGAACACTGTGCGCCGGTTAAAAAACCACAGAAATATTTAACTCAAGCGAAAGACCCATAGTATTGTGCGTTCAATTCATTTCATTAGCGTGATACACAGAGTACAGGTTTCGCAGTCAGAGAATCCTGAAATCGATATTCGAACATTGCTTGCTAAAATCGTGAAACCTCTGCCTCTGACGAAGCAGCAATGCGGCGGTCGTATGACAATACAGCTTGCAGAGTTCCCTCGACGGGCGTTCCCACGAATAGGACTCGCACGGCCGGAAATTAATGCGTGATTCCTGAAACAGCGGGTCCCCAGGTATTGGTGATAACCGAACAGAAGTCGGTGCGACGAGGAGAGAACGTGAGATTGCGCTGCGAGGCCGAAGGAGACGCTCCTCTCGATCTGAGCTGGCGTGCCCGTGACATCCGAGTCGATCGCAACTACGATGTTAGGTCTGTATCGAAATTAATCAAGCCCCCTTCACAGTACTGCGAGTCAGCCAAGGGCTCTGAGCACGATCGATGAGACTGACACTTCGATCTCCTATCGGCCACATGTTAATTACATCGGAAATCGCTTGAGACAGATCAACTGTACATCGTACTATACTCCGGAGGACTGACAGGAAATGAACCCGCGAGATATTGTTTGCGTAACTTGCTAACTTCTCTTTCAACCATTTCTACTTCCTTTTAAAAATTTTCATTTGAGTGCTGTTTGAAAAATACGAGCTGTATACAGCTGCAGGAAATTCAAAATTGTGAAATGGAAACGGATGGAGCAATTAACGATTTTGTGCTTTTATTGTGTATAAATGTGTGTTTAAATAATTTTTAGTACACTCTTTGGCAAATTTTTATTCCAAATAAATGTTTCTAATGGATCTTTGCGAGATGAATGCGAACTTGTGATCTTTGGGCTTTGATAATGATAATAGTGCAGTTCTATCTTGCTCAGTAGTATTCTGTGAACTCTGGTGAATAAAATGATGTAGATTAACATTATATTATTTATACGGAAACGTGTTGAAACGATAATTAATAATGAGAAAGACGCTCAAAATGTGCCAACTTTAGCGGAAATGTTTAGATTTATTTGAAAAAGTTAAACACCTGTGAATGGTATCACCCTGTCCAATTATTATTTAACATGTAAAACGCTTCAGTCGTCATCAGTGATTGGCGCTGTGGAATTACTTAAAAAATTAACAAAATTATAGCCACTAAAAATTATTTTATTAATACTGTGGATGTAAATAAAATAGGTGAAGCTTCGAATGGCAGTCAACGCGTTAATATTAAATATTATTAAATTGTATCACCATACTCAATTAACCCTCCGACAGTGGAACCTGGGTCTATTTGACCCATAATATCAAAGTCGCCATTTAATTACTCATTTCCTGGCGACTAAATTAAATGGACACCTGTCACTTCAGAAAAAATGAAGACTAGCGTGTCTACCTTAACAAATATGTTTCCAAAAGTTGATTAATGGAAGAGTGAATAGACATAAACATAAATCCACACAATACAAGTGGTAGTCCACTACTGTAAAAGTTAAAACTGCCCTACTATTACTGTTAGAGCCCAAGAAATTTTTAAAGTCAAGACTTCCGATTTTTTCAAAACTGCTGATTTTTGTTATAAATGCATAAAATCCGTATTCTAATAATAACATTTGATGAATTCCCTTTACATAGTTTTTTCTCGAATATCTCGAATTAGGGGGACCTGTCCAGTGAATCCAGTGAAATTAGTATTCCCAAATCATCAGTTTAATTTTTGAGTGCTGTTTCTATAAAAAGGCTATGTCACTGTTAAGATCTTATACTCCAAAGCACATTCTAACAATGTTTAATGGTTATAGGTTGCATTAAAAATCTGGCGTAGGTGTAAACGAAATATGGTCCAAATGAACAATGAATGAACATCAATTTCTAATGAATGGACAGAGATATCCCAGAGAACGATAATAACACAAAGAAGCTTATCACAGGATTTAGTTATCTCACGATAACTGCGAAATAAATTAATATAGTGCCAAAGAGGTACCTAAAAAAAAACGATTTCTTTAGCGAGACATGAATCCACGAAATTACAATTGAATTACATGCTTTTTAACGTGAAGAATGAAGACAGTGGATTATGTCCATTCACTGGGATGTGTCCATGCACTGGACAAGTCACCCTACCAAATTACACTCTAACTGTGAGTTACAAAGTTAAGCTTTCCTTCGTACGAAATGACTAGAAGTGCGTACCATATTCGTCAACAATTGCGTGTAAAAAAATCAGTTTAGAAAAAAGTAGAGCATCCAGTTACAGGACCGCCTACTTTGCCCATGGTTCAACTTCGGTATTCTTTTCGCCAGGTACACGATCGACAACCAAACGGTCTCAGGAAGAGTAATCTCCGAGCTGCATATCATTCAGGTGAACAATATGGACCGTGGGGATTATGTGTGCATCGCAACGAACGCATACGGCCATGCTCGAGCGACGATCCACTTGCTCGTTCAGGAGCCGCCGAATTTTCCACGGAATCTTCGCGTAGCAGAGCGAGGCAGCCGATCGCTATTACTAGCCTGGATCTCGCCTTCCAGCGAGCTGGATCCGGCGCACGCAGGCTCGCCGATCATCAACTACATCGTCCAGTACAAGGAGGCACAAGGTACGCTTCACGAAATCGTTTCGTCCAACTTCCGGTACACGACCGTCGCAATAAATTGAGTAACGATTATTGATCGCGTAACTCGACTGTCAGTCCATCCGTGAAACATCACGCGAGACAGTTCGTATCACGTGAGAAGCTTCTTGCGATCGCTTTCTGGTCCATTGCAATTTTCGAGATTTCCTCTTCATGACTGTTCATTAATTGCCACAATATGTTACGATAGTGTAAAAAGTATTAGTATTTTTAAAGTGATGCAATACCATCAAATATTTACAAATTCTATTTAATTCTGTTTACAAGATATAAATCGAACATTCAAGAATATTATACAAAATAACTGAAAACGATAAATAATTCTCTAGATAAAAGTTCATAAGCTCAGTTCGTTTTCATGACAATTAATAAAATACAAATATACGTATTTTACCGTGAAATTTGAAACCAATAAAGTGATGACATGACCCCGCAATATAAAAATACTCTTTTTTAAAACAATGTGCCAGTCGTCCACATTTGAAAGTAATTGATTTTATGTGGAATGAACCATGAACACTTGATTATTTTTAATATTTGTAGATACTTATATATTGAAAAATAATCGACAAAATACATTGTATCTCTCTACACGTTAATATAGTTTCACTCGGTTCTGAATCCCTTGAAACTATTGAAATAGAAACAAAAATTTTATTAATGTTCTACATTGTATATGTTTCATACATTTTATTGATTTCCATGAAAAATGGATTCCACATTCCGTGGAACTTTGTATAACACAGTGAACAACAATGTTACTTAATCCTGGAAGCGTGATTTGAAACTTTTATCAAAACATTTTCCATATTTACTTTTTGAAATAAATGAAGAAATATTCACAAAAATTACGACACTTTAGATGTCTTTTTCAATTTGGTCATTGTTTAAACATGTGCGTGTACTGATAAAGTAATATTAAATTGTGTCACTATTTCTGTTGAATTACATGACATCTCTAAAACTTGAAAATTTGTGTTTCTTCTCGAAACAGAGTTTCTAAACAATTGAAACAAAAATACAAATTCAAATTCAATTGAACAATGTTATTGGTTTATCCGAAAAAATTACCTCTGCAAATTTTAAGAGAACATTACGAACAAACTACGGAGCTTACGATTAATAGCTTTATCGTTAATACAATAAAATGGGAACTGATTATGAGAGGTAGTTTGATAACTAGGAAGCTTGCCGTGATGCCTAAATTATATTAAGGCGTGTTTCGAAGCTGAGCTGATAGCACCGAAGAGATCACAAACTATAGACTCCCACGGTCCCACAAGAATATTTTAGAGCAGCAGTTATCATAACTAGATATAAGATTTATAGTAGTAGTATGATTTATTTACCGCCTAACGATCAGTCACACAAGTCTACAAATATCTATCATTCGAATATTAAAATAACAAAGTTATCAACGTGTCGCAATCATAAATAAATCTAGAACACAAAATTACGAAGTGTACTATGCGGTTAACACGGATTATATTAAAGTACCTATAATATAAAACCAACAAATTTCACTTCCTTGGACAGTTATATCAAGTAGATTTTTCTGCGTTTGTGTTTTCGATATATTTATATTTTCAGGTACACAAACGTAGGGTGCACGATTACTTGTTCAAAATTTGCCTAGTTATAACGTGGTTATCATACATAGTAATTTATTATATTATATCTAACTTATAGTAGTAACAAATGAATGGATGTACACATAATCTACCAAATGGTTATAAACGTTCTGTTTGTATCGCTTTCTTTTAAATGTGATTATTGTGACGGTATGCAAAACACAAAAACGCAATGAAAACACGCAGGTATATCGTACTGCGGTAAATCTTTGACCCGAAAAATTCACAATGGCTCGTGGGAACCAAATAGCTGTCAAAGATGCGTATTTTTGCACGGTGTATCATCGTAGCACAAATCATGAATGCAACTCTGGGTTTCGGATCAATATTATCCACAGGAGTCAGATCTCGTCGGGTCGCACCTAGATAACGATAGATCCCATTCTCACTAGCTACGCATATTCATACCGCACTCATTGACGTTCCTTGTATGTGTTCATACCACTATGCCTCTCCATGGAGCGAACCGTGACATTATCCCAGGAATACGTTACAGAGCTAGATAAATATTATTGGACGAAACTCAGCACTGTTTTTATAAACAGCGAACACTACCCGCTCTCCAGAATTTTCATACGATTTTATGTGCTATTAGGAGTTGTTTGCACTATTCATGAAATCGTTTCTATAGACCAAAAATCAACATAAACATTTAAATATTAGGAGGTTGAATAAGTTCTCGCTGTTTTCCGAAAGGTGGTAATACCAGAACTGCGTGAATTTAGTTTCAGATAGTAACGTATCTATAATGAAGTACTACATATATGCAAGGTTAAAATTCAGTGTATGTCATTCCACTGAAGTATAAACAATTTTTCTTTCATTGTGCTAAATGTCGAATTTCATGCCAAAGAAAGAGTAATTGCGGGGAATTTTACTACACTATTTTATTAAAAAAAAATCTGCAGCTGAAGCACGCAGAATTCTTGTTGACACCTACGGCGGCCATGTTCTGTCGGAAACAATATGCAGAGATTGGTTTAGACGCTTCAAAAATAATGATTTTGATCTTGAAGATAAAGAACGCCCTGGCGCACAATAAAAACTTGAAGACGAAGAATTTGAGGCATTACTTGATGAAGACTCGTGTCAGATACTAGCTGAACTTGCAAAATCATTAGGAGTTGATCACACAACAGATTCGAAACGTTTGAAAGCATTAGGAATGATTCACAGGAAAGACGTTGGGTGCTGTACGAGTTGAAGCGATTTTTCAGCATGACAACGCGCGGCCACATGTTGCAAAACCGGTGAAAACGTTTTTGAAAACACTTAAATGGAAAGTACAACCCCACCCGCTGTATTCACCAAAAATTTCCCGATCAGATTACCATTTGTTCCGATCGATGACACATGGCCTAGCTGAGCAGCGCTTCCAATTTTATGAAGATATCAAAAAATGGGTCCACTCTTGGATTGCCTCAAAAGACGTGTCGTTTTTCCGGCATGGAATTACTATGCTGCCAGAAAGATGGGGAAAAGTAATGGCTAGCGAGAGACAATACTTTCAAGAACATATTTTTTACCAATTTTTTAAAATAAAACATTCATTTCATAAAAAAAGACAGCGAGAACTTATTCAACCTCCTAATATATAATCAATTAAGGGGTTCATTCGGTTCCTATCTGCATTATCGAAGTACCTGACAGTTCAAATAGCTAAAGATTCTTGCAGTTAGATGAAGTTCATTCCATAATGCATTTAATTTGCATGTGATTGATTCCCATACACGCCTCAAACGAAAACTCACCCTTGATTTCTGCTTTGGAAACTGTAAACTCTTTCATTTTACTATGATGAAATTACAATTTGTTTGTTTAAAGTACGAAATTGCGAGTAAAATAAAATTGATTGAACCAGTGTGCAAAACGATAGTAGGTGTGGTGACTTGGGGTAATGAACACTGCGGGTTTCACTCTTACTACACTTTATTGATGTGTACCACTTTACACTGTGTATGCTCTTTGCCTGCTTAATCGCAACTAACTCATCCTTATGTCTCACCAAGGTGGGACGGTTCAGCCCCTCTCCGGGCCGTCTCCCGTTCGCCCGATAGCCCCCTCTGCTACCGGTCTCCACAGTAGGCAGAATGTTTTTTGCAACTATTTTTGAGAAGTGTATGTGGGTTAAAAGATAGATATCGAAATAAATATATGAAAACAGCCCAAATAGCTAATTGCTGGTACAACTAAATCATGCATCCACTGAGCAAGCATCCAATTCCCCTTCGTGAATGATCAAATATCCATCAGAATACCTAAATAGCGAAGTACCAAGTAGAAGTACGAAGTACTCGATTAAATTCTTCTTTGGACTTTCATCCGTCAAAATCGGGATTATTTCTCAGTCCTAACAAAGTTCAGCCATTCGAATTGTTCACAGTCCTACTACCACGGACACAAAGGACGCAGATGAAGCTATCACACCATTTATTTCTACCACGGTTAGTAATTCACATGCATCGTTAACCGTTCAGGCACGGTTTAGCAAAGTTTCAAGGTACCCGGACTTACAGCAGTGGCAGAGGAAGTTTGCGGGTAGAACTCGGCAAATTCAAGGATTATGTATCCGCGTTACGCCAGTTTATATTGACAGTGTGAGAGGACAGTCGGTCGTATATTACTTTATGTTTTTTGGAGTTCATTTACTCGGTGCTCGCTCGTTTCACGTCACTCTCAACATCTGCGTGTGCCTCGCGACTATACGAAAGCTGATACGTCGAAGGAAATGGATACGCTAGCGCACCGGGATTACAGTCAGGTAGTCTAACCTTTGTAAGGCTATGCCAGACAGGAGTATTTCTCCTTCGTCTGCTGGCAACCGAGACACGTCCCCGGTGATTCCACGTGTCTCAAATTCCATGATCTTCAGACTCTTCTCGGCCCGAGTGAGTCGGAGTGAGCGAACTGGTTAGCTGGCTCTCGAGACTTCAAACATGGGTTACGATTGATCGAAAGAAGATGTTATAGGCTGGTCCACTATCCGGACTCGCTTCGGCTAACCGAAGATAGCTGACTTATTGCATTGACGTCCGCGGCAGGAAAGAGACTCTCCGGGAGTCGCTCCGGAATTCAAATGCCGAGCTATTCCGTGGCGTAGATGTTATCCATACCATTCACCGCTATCTCTTCAGGTGTCCCTCGACTTTCTAGGCGTCCTTTGATTCGCTAGAGATCATCCCACCAGAAAATACGACAAACGTTTGCCAGCGTCGAGACGCACGCCTCGTATTCATTTTCGTAGAACGTATTTCACGACCGAGATCAAGAACGGCTTATAAGACAAGTCGGAGGAAGATGCTTACAGTCTAAATTTATACGGTACAGTAGCGGACAAAAGTTCGAGAGCCCACTAAAAACGAATAACTTTTTTAAAATTGGTTCGATTGAATAGAGTTTTGTTGAGATGTTAGAAGGATTAGTTTACTAGGTAATGTGCAAAAGCATTTTCTTTGAAATTGCTATTGGTCGGCGTTGTGAAGAAAAAAGTGAGGGTCATGATTTTTTTACTTTTTTCATCCGTAATTTTTCATCTAAGTGAACTATATAGATGTAAAAAGTTTCATCGAAATCGCATGACGCATAAAACAATCATAGCCATTGAAAAATGTAAAAATCTTAGAATATAATTTTAGGCTTAAATCTGATTTTCTCACAATTTTTGCCATTTTTAATCATCTATGGCTCGTAGTAACTTTAATCGATTTCGTTGAAACTTTGTGTATGTATACAGGGCATACGATGAGTTTCGTAACGTGATGATCTCAAATAACTCGTAAGTTATTTGTTATACGAAAAAATGCTTTGAACAAAAGTTGCATGGTTTCCTGAAGGACATACAGTGCTCTAATCTGTTTTTTATTACCTTGCTTTTTTATCGAGATATAAAGGTCATCTTCAATTTTTTTAAATGGAATGTCTAATATTTTTTCTGCGTAAAAAAAGTGTTAGACAAAGTGGGATTTAAAATGAATAATTACTGAGATATTTTTAAAACAAGTTTTATTTCAAGCGGTGTTGAATGTGCTGTCCATTGCGCATTATGTTTGATAATCGTGGCAAGTATTAAGTAGAATATTTCCTAATCGTTAGATCAGACGTGGCAGTAACATTGGTTGGCCACCTAGCTCGCCAGATGTAACGCCGCTCATTATTTCCTTTTGGGGGAACATTAAAGAATGATGCTTATCGCGAGCCACCAACGACGGCGGAAGATATGCGAGAACGTATTATTAATGCATGTGCTGCAATAACTACAGAAACACTGAAAGAAATTCTTTGCTCACTTATAATTCGATTACGCAAGTGCATTGACTGCAATGGACAGTACTTTGAACATCGCGTTAGATAAAACTTGTTTTAAAAATATCTCAGTAATTTTATGTCCAACTTTATATAATATTTTTTTACACAGAATTTCATAATTCATTCGACTTTGAGAAGAAGATGTTAGACATTCTACTTAAAATACTGAAGGTGACCCTCGTATCTCTATAAAAAAGCAAAGTAATAAAAAGCAGATTAGAGCATTGTATGTCCCCCAGGAAACCATACAACTTTTGCTCGAAACATTTTTTCGTACAACAAATAACTTACAAGTTATTTGAGATCATCACGTTACGAGACTCGCCTTGTATGTATTGACTTTATTGCATCCCCTTCGGGATTACACAGCTTCCGGTCCTTAAAACTATTCTCTTATGTACTACGCCCTTACGTACTACGCCTTATAGATCCTAAACGCCAAATATAACACTAAATATAATTACAGCAATATATATATATATATATATATAAATACACTTCTTCTATTCTTGCTTAACCTAAAGTTACACTAAATCTACAATCGAGCCGCATTTGAGATCGAGCCAGAAAGAGAGACACACTTACACCACACTCATTCATCCATCCATTCCCGTCTTCCGTCTTCGCATTTTCTCTCCTTTCATCTCCTTTCGCATACTCATTCATGCTCTCCTCCCTCTCGTCCCCCTTCCCTTGTCTCGCCCTTTCCAGGTTTTTCAGCCACTATTCTCCCTCTCCTTCCTCCCCTAGAATTGTCCCTACCATTCCCCGCACATTCTACATCTCCTTTTCTCCTCCTCCTCCCAGTGTCTCGCTTCTCCCATTTCATTTCCCGTCCTAAACCTTATCACTCTGTTCCACTTGTCCTCACTCCATCCTTTTCTGAGGTATTTCGGTATTTCACTTGTGATTACCATCTTATACCATTTGTTATATTTTGATTCCCTTATTCTTTCCCACCTCTCCTCCTCCTGTATCGCACTGTCCCTCCCTTCAAGTTCCGCATACTCTAGATCCCCTTCCAGCCTCCTATTTTCCATCTCTTCGATCTCCATGCCTCTATCTCTAAAGAACCCTGCTCTCTCCTCCTTCCATTTCGATCTTTTCCTATTTTTCATTCCTCTTTCCCTTATTTCCGTCCAACATTTTCTCGCTATCTCATTTATCCTCTCCCCCAACATCATCTTCTGTTCAAATCTCCAAGCTCTTCCCCCCCCCCTTTTCCTCTCAACATTTCCCTCTTCACCTCCTCTCTTATTAAATACCCAGGTGTCCTCCATTCCAGTCCCATAGTCCATCTTACCCATCTTTCGTGCATCCTTTCCATCTCTGTCCTTTCTTTCCACCCCCAGATTTCCGCCCCATAGCTCATCACCGTCCAAACCAACCTATCGCATAGCCATAGCCTTCTTTCTCAGTTTTTCCGAACTTTCTCTTCCCAATCCCCCATACTTGCTTTAACACTTTTCCTGCAGCTTTCACCTTCTCTCTCACACACGCTTCCTGTCCTCCGTTGCTTTGCAATGTGTATCTTAGGTATTTAAAACTCTTTACTTCCTCAATCCTTTTTCCTTTCCACTTCCAGTCTACTTTTTTCCATCTCCCCCGTCCCTTCCCGAATCTCATCATCTTCGATTTCCTCGCATTTAGTACCAGACTTTTTCGGTGTAAGTAGCCCTCCAGTCCGCCCACCATGGTTCTCATACCCTCCTCCTCCTCCGCTAGTACCACCATGTCGTCCGCATATGCTAGGGAGAATACTTTCCCCTGTCCTAGTTTTACCCCCCCCCCCCATCCTCCTTTTGCTAGTTCCCCTTCCAGGTCTGCTGTCACTAAATTGAATAGATAGGGACTCAGCGGACAACCCTGTCTTACTCCCCTTGCCGTCCAGAAACACTCCCCCACCCTCTCCCCTATTCTAACCCTACTTTTTGTTACTCGCAATATTTCTTCGATTCTCCTCCTGAGTCCCTCTCTCACCCCCCTTTCTCTCATTGCCTCGCATATTACCCCCCTATCCACCGCATCAAAGGCTGCTCTCAAGTTCTACCATCTTGCCTCCATCCCTCGTTAATTGCTTATTTATTAGGTAGTTCATGATATAAACACTCTCCGTGGTCCCCATTCCCTGCCTGAACCCCGTCTGGTTTTCAGGAATCATTCCCTTCCTTTCCATTTCCTCTCTTAGCCTTTCCGCTAATACTCCCACGTAAACCTTGTATAGGGTTGGCATTATTGTTACCCCCCTAAAATCCTCCACCCTCCTCCCCTCCCCCTTCTTCCGAATCGGGACAGTGGTTCCCTCTTTCCATTTCTCTGGCCAGCCTTCTCCCCTCCATACCCTGTTACAGAATTTCCATACTCACTTTGTCACCTCCTCACCCCCGTATCTCCATGCCTCATTTGGAATCCCGTCCTTCCCCATCGCCTTCTTGTCTTTCAGTTTCCCAACCACTCTCCTTATCTCCTCTAACCCTATTTCCCTTTCCTCGTCTATTCCTCTATCTCTCCCTTACCCTCTTACCACCCTCTTCTCCAACCCCCCGAGCAGTCCCATAAAATAACTTGTCCATTCCTCCATATCAATTCCGTCAATTCCTACATTTCTCCTTTTCCTTTCCCTGTTCACCATCTCCCATGCTTCCTTTTCGTTTCTCAATCCCTCTATTTCTCTTATGAGCTCTTCCTCCTTATACTCTTTTCTGCTCTTTCTATAAATTTCTGCTTTTAGCTTCCCCTCCCTCCATTTCCTTAACGTCTTTCTTACCTCCTTCTTCACCCTTTCGCACTCTTGGTCCCACCGTCCCCCTCTTTTCTTATGTTGTTCCCTCGTCTCCATCCTCTCTATCGCTCCCCTTATTTCTTTCGCTCTTATCCCTAACTCATCGTCTACCCTCATATTACCCGTCTCCCTCCAACTCATTCCCCTCTTGAATCCCTCCCTACCTCTGACCAGAATCCTCTTGGAGTTTTTTCTTATTCCCATTTCCCTTTCCTCTGTCTCCCCTTGTTCCCTTTATCCATGCCACCACCGGGAGGTGATCTGAGTCCACCTTATCCTCTATTATTATCTTTTCTATCCTGTCTCTAACCTCTAAATCCCCTAGCTCATAGTCGATTACCGTTAACCCCCTTCCTCCTGTATACGTAAATTCCCCTTCCTCGTCCCCCTCAAGCATCCGTTCAATATCCCCCACCCTACTCCCCCCAGAAAATCTATCAACTGTTTCCCTTCTCTGTTCACCTTCTTATCCTTAGACTTTCTCTCTATGTCTTCCCCTCCCTCTCCTTCCTCTAACCCTCCTAATTCACCCGTTCTGGCATTGAAGTCTCCTCCTATTAAACGTGTGCATTCCTTGGTCCTGTTCTTCTACCCACTTCCTTATACCTTCCAGTTTTCTCTCCATATCCCCATTAACGTATACCCCTACCACTCTCCATGCTTCTCCACCAACCTTCACCGTTACTTGCATTAGTCCGTCCATTTCCCCACTACCATCCTTCGAGTCCTCTGCAACCATCTCATCTCTTACTCCTATCATCATTCCCCCAATTGCCCTCCCTTTTTTATTCCTTCTTTCTGCCGGTTGCATTTTCCACTTGTACCCCTTCGGTAGCTTTTCTTTTATTTTCTCCATTTTCCTTTGTTCTACCCATGTCTCCGTCCATACTATAACGACCCAATCGTTCGCCCCCTTCCAGAAATTTGCATCCTTCCCTGCTAACCCTGCTACATTCCAGAAAGCAACCGTCCATACTTCTCTCTCCATCCTTCTCTCCTTTTTCCATTCTCTGCTCCCCTTCTCTCTGCTCCTTCTCCTTCCGTTCCCCTCCTGATTTACCGTCTCATCTTCTCTCTCCCTTACTCCCACATTCGCTTCCCCCTTTCCCCCTTTCTTCTTCTCCCATTTTCCAATGCACCCTTGATTCCTTCCCCCTTACCAGCTCATGTCTGTCCTCATTCCACATCCACCACACCCCCTCTATTTGGATCTTACCGTATCTTACCCACACCCTACTCCCCTTCCCCCTTTCTTCCGCTGCAATTTTCTTCAGCTCCTACTGCATCTTTCTTTCCATCCATGTGAGGTCATCCTCAATTCTTTCAATCCTTTCCCCCATCTTTTTCCTCCCTTCCATAATTTTCTTTTTCTGCTCCATACTTCCTAACCTCACCACTACCACCCCCCTGTCTCTTCCATTCTCCCATCCCACTTTTCTGACCTCCCCTATTTCGATCCCCTCCTCTATGCCCTTTAGAATCTCTTCTGCCTCTTTCCTTAGACTTTCCTCCCCTATCTTTCTCTCTATAATACCTAATCTTTCCCCTAGCTCTTCCAATCTCTTCATCATTTCCTCTCTTTCCCTCTCCCATTTCTCCTCTCTTTTCCTTAGTTCATTAACCACCCTCTCCATCTCCCCTTTTATTTCCTCCGTCTGGCTTTTTACTTCTCTGAACCCGTCACTTATTTCTCCCCTTATTGTTGCCAGTATCCTCTCCATTTCCCCCTCACTCTCCTTTAATACATTCTTCCCCTGCTCTTTTCTGTCTTTTTTCTCAGGTGATCTTTTTCTCAGGTGATCTTATTCTCAGGTGATCTTATTCTCCTCTCTCACACCAATCGCACCGGAAACGGAAGCCGACTCGCGTTGTATAATATACTTAGATCTACGAAAGGCATATATCATTGTAGGCACAGATATAAAAGTTAGAAATCGTGACCTTCATCTTTTTCTTCACAATTCCGACCAATAGCAATGTAAAAAAAAGTGTTTCACACATTGTCTAATAAACTAATCCTTCTAACATCTCAAAAAAGCTCAAGTCATTTGAATCAATTTTAAAAAAGTCATTCGTTTCTAAAGGGTGGTTTCAAACTTTTGTCCGCTACTGTATATATTTCTTTTAAATCATCATCTCATGTTTACAATTTAAATCATTTAGGTCGATGTACATGAAACGTCCGATTACGGACTGCAAGTGTTATGAAGTGTTTTAATCACGAAATACTATTATAATCTGCACGTTTGTTATATACCATTTGAATCCAATTTCACTTTTAAATGAAGTTTATTTCAATATCGCGCTCGTCGTGTATTTTTTTATATGAGTGAGAAAATGAATATATTGGCGACAACATTGTGTGATGTTTAATCAAAATGTGGTTGTGAATTAGCGCACTGTTAGTCAATGATAGAAAAAGCTCAAAAATAGAGATGACAGTCTCATAATTGAAGAACGCGGACGACCACAGTTCAATTTATACCGTAGTGTAATCGAAAAACATCATTCCTGACAGATTATGACAAATACAATGATGCTTACTTTAATCAATAAGTTTTATATAGAGAAAAGTTATGTTTCTTTAAAATTGCTATTATGCATCGGACATTTGATATTCAACGAACTAATAAATGAAGTCAGAATAACTAAGAAAGATACTTTCTTTCTAACTAATAACCCACTGCAGCTGATAACATTTTCTTTCTTTTTCTTGCAGCACAAAGTAGCAAACCGTAACCAAATTTTTTACTATTATTACATCATTTTTTACTGTGTTATATGATAAAAGGAATGCTAGATGATTCCTTTACGTACTAGGTACTATTTCCATCAGCGCTCCAATGATTAAAAAATCGTATGTTTTCATCTATTTCAAATTTAATTTCGATTCAAAGGCGACGACAACATTTATATTTTGCAGATTTTGTTTAAAATCTTTATCGGCAGTCTGGCGAGTTATCATGCAGGGTGAGACTAAATTGGTTTCCTGTCTTAATAAGGTCAATAGATTGAACATAATATGATAGTGTTTCCAAGTTCTTCCGTTTTTATTTTAGCGTATTTCACAAGTTCAGTTCTGCCATAAGTTTAATTATAGCAAAGGAAGTCATAGATACGATTGTGCCAATATTTCGTGAATGAGTTCTGAGATATAATTGTTTGGAATCCTTTCTTTAATAAACATAAGTTCACAAGAAGGTTCACAATAATAAAAATTCGGTTCGGTATTCTAGTATTTTCCTAAACAATTCTAGACCTCGCAGGAGCCGCGTTATAGAGGGTGTCACAAAAATGTCTCGCTTCCTTCAAAGGGGAGGTTCCTGAGGCCATTTGAAGCGACATTTTCATTTGCAAAAATGGCCGTTTCGGCTTTGTTAAGTAGTTATTAACGAAAAACACAGACCAATCAGAGCGCGGCATTGAGGCGTATTGGCAGAGACGGCCGCGCGACAGAAGTCGAGCGATGGTGATACACTAGGGTCGAAAGCAAGGAACAAACAAGAGAAGAAAATTTTTCGAGTCCTATGTCGGATAGTTCAAATTTGAATATGTTGTAGTCTTTAGTATCCTATGAATGAATCTCGAAGGATTTTTCGAAATCTTAAAAAATGTTGGATTTGCAGACGTGTAAAGAAAAGTGGCAACTTTTTTTCAATAAATTATAACACTAGAACTAACGTACTGAGGAAAATGAGTTTTTAGGAGCTTATAGTGAACACAGAAGAGTATCTATTGAAAATATTTCGATTTGGAAAAAATGGTTTTTTCACCATTTATTTTGAAAATGTTTTAAACAAATGCAATTTTCCTATAGCCGGGACTTTTTTAAAAATTCGAAAAAAACGAGGTAACAGCTTCAAGTCTCCTCTTTACGGACCTATTTTTGAAAAGGCAGGCGCTTTAAAATTGACGGAATTAAAATTACTTAAAGTGAACGCTGCACCGCGATATTACAGTCGCGAACGGCCCCGAACAGCTGTTAGATAAGCGACCACCGCAAACTCTAACACCGTCAATACTGAGAAAGCCTTGCTTACCTTGGTTCTCATGTAGAGCCCCAGCGAGGTGAAAATGATTCCTGTATTCACAAATTATTCGGTGTGCAACATTGAACTTGCCTACTCGTTAAATTCACAAGAGCATTTTAATTATTCGCTCTATGAAATTATCGAGCAGAAGGGGTCAATGTCCATTCACTGTACAATCCGGCCCACATTGTTAATTTATTCACGATCACAGTAAAACTATTCACATATATCCATTGGGTCCACAAACGTTGAATGAAATCCAGACAAATGATTCACAGAAGTCCACATATCACGTACAACTAGTTCACATTTGATGCACGTAAATCGACTGTTTCGACTGTCCGTGCACGAAAAACCATCCGTCCATGCTTGCAATCGTAGGAAGACTAGTTCAGAACAGCTGACGAGGTTAACGGCCTTTCAACAGCACACTGCCGATTTTCATTTCAGCAACTGTTCGATGGAACCGTGTTTTCAAATGGAATGGGAAGGGTAAATGACCGCCCCCAAATCGGGGGTCATTCAGGTACGCTTCTACCCCCGAGCGTGGCCATAAACCAGCGCTTTGTGTCGAAGCTCGACCTTGACGATGGCTCTACTTCTGGTTACCAAATGTGTACAAGCGCCTGCCTTTTCAAAAATAGGTCCGTAAAGAGAAGACTTGGAGCTGTTACCTCGTTTTTTTCGAATTTTTAAAAAAGTCCCGGCTATAGGAAAATTGCATTTGTTTAAAACATTTTCAAAATAAATGGTGAAAAAACCATTTTTTCCAAATCGAAATATTTTCAATAAATACTCTTCTGTGTTCACTATAAGCTCCTAAAAACTCATTTTCCTCAGTACGTTAGTTCTAGTGTTATAATTTAATGAAAAAAGTTCTTTACACGTCTGTAAAACCAACATTTTTCAAGATTTCGAAATATCTTTCGAGATTCGTTCATAGGCTACTAAAGACTACAACATATTCAAATTTGAACTATCCGACATAGGACTCGAAAAATTTTCTTCTCTTGTTTGTTCCTTGCTTTCGACCGCGGTGTATCACCATCGCTCGACTTCTGTCGCGCGCGGCCGTCTCTGCCAACACGCCTCTAGGTCGCGCTCTGATTGGTCCGTGTTTTTCGTTAATAACTCCTTAACAAAGCCGAAACGGCAATTTTTGCAAAGGAAAATGTCGCTTCAAATGGTCTCAGGAACCTCCCCTTTGAAGGAAGCGAGACATTTTTGGGACACCCTGTAGATGTTTGAGATACTTTAGAAACGCCAAGATGGTTGTACTCGACTAGGCTCGCTTCTCGATCGATCCTTCCCCGGCTTACGGCAACGAAAAGGTCCTTATAGATTTTGGATATTTAGGGCAATATTACGACACGAAGCAGCCGACCGTGCTGGTGGACTTGGAAGCCGTAGAGTTCCCTGGACTTCCAGACCTACATTTTTCACGGATGTAAAGCCGCCGACTTTCTTGCGATTTTATACGCTTCGTAAACATTCCTCGCAGCGACGAGAAGAAAAAATTCGCTGCGGCTTTACATGATCCCATGGCTACGCGAGGGTAGAATTCATTATGTTGTGTACAAGCTTCTAAGTTAATCAAATAGGTTAGAATTCTAGTTTCTGGAATTTTAAATTACACTTACATTTAACATTTTTATATCTGTACTATCTTTAAAATATAGTCACTGAAAATTCCAGGAAGAAATATATACAATAAACAACCATATGAGAAACTAACGGACTGAAAATGAGTCAGTTAGACACAGAAGTCCATAATAGAATTGTGAACTCTTTTAAGTGTGCCGTTTTATAAATAAAATACAGACAAACCAAATATCGCATCTTTTAATTCAAATGATTATCATTTTTGGAAAATTGACATTTTTAAAATCTGTGTCGTTCTAACTGAATCATTTTACTTGTTTCAAATGTAAATTTCTTTTTATACCATCTAAAAAGTATCACAGATTTCTTAGAAAATTCATTTCAGTGAACTAGTAAACTACAGAATTTAAAAAAATATATGGTCTAATGTAATTCGAATAATTTCATTTAGCAAGGTATATCATATTCTAAACCATAAATAACATGAGATAATAGAGTCATTTAGGTACAGGGTGTCCCTACGTTTTACGGCATAACATTGCTAGCAGATTGTACGTATGAAAATAAGAAAAAAATGCTATATAAACAGTGGCTCAAAAATCCTTTTTTAAACAATTATAACATCCCACTTCCGTTTGTGGCAACGTAAATGAAATGCATGTCGTCATATTCTCGACTGGAGATGATTAGTGGCATATTGGCACGAAATGGTAGAACGTACTAATCATTATTGATGATAATGCGAATCATATTACCTCTTTAGAACGACCTCATATACGAACACAGCTTGTGTAAAAAAAACCGTTAAATATTACCAAATTGTTTTTATGCTGTATCGAACAGAAACCAATTCGCTGTTATTTCGAATTTTTGTTATAATTTTAAATATATATGTATCTGAATAGTTTAAAATCGAATTTCAAAATTCACCGAGCGTGCATTTTATTCAGTAGGAATTTTTTCAGGCCTCTGATCATGACCCACTGATTCTACATCTCATGAATGCTAATGTACCTGAACCTGGTGAACTCTCGACACAGATATTCTTCTAAGACAATGTCGCTTTGAAAAACAACTTTATTCTATATTTTCAACTTATTGCTTCAATAAAAAATAATCCGTTGAAAATGATTAATCTTTTGCTTTGTCGTGTTTTAAGTAGAAATTGAAACACAGTTATCTACTGTGTTTAAGAAAATCCTATTTGAACCTATAAGTTTCACTTGAAAACATAGTTATTCTCATAGAATTTGCATGGAAAGAAATGTTGCGCTTACGAATTTCTTTAAGAAGTGTTCTTATGAAATAGATCTTTTAGAATCTGTATAATAAAAGTTGGATAAAGAAGAGTTATTTTAAAACGTTTATGAAAAGACATCAATGTAATCATAATAATTACTTATACAGAGTGTTTGCGAAATCGTGGTACATCTGGCAAGGGGATGATTCTTTACATAAAATCTAGTCGAAAGTAAGGAATATAGTTTTTTCATACGGGGCTTCATTTTCGAGAAAATCAAGTTTAAAGGGTAATTATTTAGAAAGTACTACTCATCTCCAATTTTGGTGAAATTTAAATACGTTATAGAGTTCGACATTTTGAACAACTTTTTCCTTTGCCAATATAGGGGGGTCACTTTTAGTTTTCGAGATATTCGCAAAAGACTATTGCTAATACTGTATTGTTGCACGCTCCGTGGCAACGTAAGGCTACTCCGGTGCGACGTCTATTTACTTTTTTTTTGTAAACACGTTGTGGGGATGAGAGAAAAACAGGGTTTCACTCTATATAGGGTGAGCTTTCAATTTTGAAAGACTACTCCTGGACCGTCGTATGTGTAGCTACATAACATATTTAAATTTCCTCATAATCGGAGATGAGTGGTTCTTTCTAAATAATTACCTGAAATTTTCTCAAATTAATCAATAAGATACCTGTCCCTACTATGGAATCATTTGTAACTGTCTATTTTGTAATTTCCCTTCAACCTAAAAGTTTTACTTTCAAGAATTTGTCTTTTTCAGTTTCTATTAAAACTGAAAATATGAGAACATTTCGTGAAAAAAGTTCCCTGGTTCACGTTTTAAGTGGAACCTAAAAGCGCCCTAAATCTTTTGATCTTTGGTCCTATACGAGATTTCTTAATACTTAAAACTAAAACACCACTCGATATCAAGGTATAAATTTAGCTTTCTTAGATAACCGGAAAATGGGCTTCTAAAGGTAAAAGCTTTATATTCTTTCTCTTCTTCCAATATTTTGATTATGATACAACGATTTGTGATCGCGAGAAGCACGCCTTGCATCAACCAGAATTACAAAAGCATATCGAGCTCGAAGTGCTTGAGACACATAATTCCAATTGAAACTTCCGGAAATTTTACTGCTTACGTTGAACTTTTACCATATTTTAATTGCCTTTCAGCCGGGGCACGATAACCGTTTCATTAGAACTAGCCTGTTGGGTGGAGTTTGATTTGTAACGTCTCGACGAGGCCGCATTAAGACTCCATAATTGGACTGTCAGGTTCAATCTCAAGTTCAATCAATACTGGTTGCATCGGCGGTGGAAGCAATCGTGGGGAACGAAATTATAGCGCAATATGGCAAATAATATATAATCAATCCGTGGAAAACGTGCCGCGGCGTCGGGATCATTGTTTTTCGGCGTTTGAGCGAGCTTGGCTCGACGCATCTTATTGCTCGCCGGTTCAATCAGTCGCTTTCTGGGCGTTACTGTTTTTACAGCGTTCTGAGTTCCACTCCGATCCCGTAAGCGATAAATAGACAAGGCAAAAAAAGAAAACGCGAGAGAGGAAGAGAGAGAGATAGAGAACAATTCTGCTGTTCCGCGTCGATCAAGCCAATCCGCGAACCCCCGGTTTTAACATTTTAATGGAAAAATTAATTTTTCCCCGTTCCTCGAGGGTTTTCGTCGGACCGCGCGAGTCTTCGTATCTGCATACCGAGCTGGTGAAACTTTTCCAATTTGAACGAAAGCTCGCCTTCGATGTCCGTCCCGGCGAATCTAAACCTATTGTTCGGGCCTCTCATCGCCCGAATATCCGAGCCGAGGAATACCTTGTCTCATTATGTTCGACGATATTTAATTATCGCGGTGTTGAATAAATGAACTCCTAGCTTCCAGCGGGGGCAGTGTGGTTGCGTCGTTGCACGTGCACTAGGAACGCTGTTAGTAGGTGAAGAGGTTTCGTAGGGTTGAGTTCACTTTTTCATAAAAGCGTCGAACGTCAAGGAAGTTGAAGTTTATCGCGAAGTTGGTGTTGTCGGGCTTCTTCTCTCCTGTCTCCAGTTTATTTTCGTGCCGAGAAAAGTTCTCTTTGAAAGCGTGCCCAATCGCGTCCTCCTCGCCCGGTGCACCGACCCTCGTTAACTTTGGATGTCCTCATTTACGCCTAATCGCCTCGAATCGGCTGGCCGCGCGCTAAATTATCGAACTTAACACATGGAGAGGCAGCAGGCTGGTGTTAACGCACGCAAAACACGTTTTCAGGACAAGCACCGAGCTGGGAATTTATTAGCACTGTCGCACAGTGTTCCGAAAGATAAGAGCTGACTGGGCAAAATATTTGGGAGAAGGAAGGACTAAATTATGCGAGGCAGTGTAGTTTTTCAAAGGCACTTTTACACAATTTTCAAGCACGAAAAGTTACCAAATGAAACTGTAAATCTACGTCAGATGCAACCAAACGCGTGAAGTGTACGTCCCAGATAGCACCGGGACGTCCCATGGACGTCCGTACCAGACCTACCGTACGTCCCAGGGACGTCCGAATCACGTCCGTATGTCCCAGATATGTCCGAGTTACGTTCGTTTTACGTCCCAGGCATGTCCCAGATAAGTACCAGTTAGACATATTCTGGACGTTAACAGGACATTTACAGGACGATATGGTTATTAAATATTTAATCCTATTAAATAACGTTCATTGTATATGGTTAATGTGAATCAAAATTTCATTTCTTATAAACGCATAGATTAGGTACATATATAGTACAATATAATCGCATTTACGTATAACACTAATATATATATTTATATATATGTATATATTAATTTGTAACAATTATTTATTTATCACAATTTTTAACAATATATATGTATAGTCTGGGTTTTTACAGAGAGACATAATTTATAATGTTATTAGCATTTTTTTGTCGGTGATAGTGCAAAGGGAAAGGGAGATCAATAACTTTATTTTTTTAAGTTGTATATATAATAATATATTTTTATTTGTACGGAATTTTTTTATTATTGCGCCAGTACAAAAATGATACAATATAAAGTCAAATAATAATAACGTTAATAAGCCCCAACTCCTAAGCCACAACTGCAGTGCAACTTCCGTCTCCTTCTGATGCATGGATATTTTTTATACCTTTGCTGCATCTACAACATAGAATTTCAATTAAACTGTGTACAACTAAATATCAAAAATAATAAAATGCAAGTGAATAGTTACCTATTATTGCTGTGGCTAATTTTGTAGTCTGGAATATGCTTTTTCCTTTCTTCCCCAGACACCTGAAATTCATGACATTTTCTAAACCAAAATGGTAATAACAATGTGGCTCAAGTTGTTTCGTAACGGCTGTCTTGCATGTTTTTAAAACAGTTCTAGCATCCGTTGGTAAACTATTTGGAATGGGCTCCTTTAATATGGAAAGTAAATCGTTAACCGCGACATGGGAATATTATATTTTACAGCCAATTCCGTTAAACTAACATGAACATTTATATCATTAAAATTCTGACATTCTGCAGTCCCTTCAAACTGAAGATTTTCTACAGAAATGTCGTTTTCAATTTCGCTATCCGACGAAAAATTTGAATAAACTAATAGATTGTTTCCATTGCTAATTGTACTTTGTTCGATGAAACACAAGCTTCTTTGTGAAAACTATTGTTCGATAGACGCGAAGATTTTTTAGTACGCATATAATATCTTTCCATTTTTATTTCCAGTCATGTTTGAATGAATAATAATAAATATGAAATAGGTACTTATCTGAAATAGAGATAATAAATTCCAGTATAGTTCTTAACAGTAGGTAAACTTACTAAAACTTACTAAACTTACTAAAGCACTCACACACACTTTTTATTAATAAAAACACTTTATTGCAAACGCGTGCACAACGTGATCCATCACTGACTCGTTGCCGTCAGCTTGACTACCTCGGAGATGGTTTCAGTCGCTCGGCAGTAAAACATGCGATGATCAGTAGAAAAATTTTATTTCATTTCTTCAATGCACTACAATGTGGCGATAAGGTCTGACGTTACCACCCGAAAGGCCAGAATTCAAATCCCGCCGTAGATAGGTACTATTTTTTTCTAAATCTATTATTAATTAATTATTATTCTGACACGCAATTCGCGATAAGGAATCGATTATATTTCTAATATTATTATTTATTTTACTCGTTCATTTTGCAATTCTGGTAGAAAATTTTTATTTTGCATTCCGCGTTTGGCTACTATACTGTCATTATTATAAGAAATATTTTTAAAACATTTTAAATAGCTCATTAGAACATTTGAAATTTTATCTTGAGAACATTATTATTATTATTATATTTTATTTATTTATTTATTTCATTTTTATATTATTCATTTATTATTTATTTTATTTTTATTAAGTATTTGTTATTTACTTATTAATTATTTATTATTTATTTATTATGTACATATACATACATGTATATGTATATACATATATGTATATGTATATATATGTAAGTATATATGTATATATGTATATTATATCCCGCGCGTAAGAAGTGAGCAATCCTGGAACGTATCCGAGGGACGTCCGCAACGGACTTAGGACGTGTGGACGTAAACTGGACGTAAAACGGACGTCCCTGGGACGTACGGTACTATCTGGGGTACAGTCGGGGGCAAAATTAAGTGGACACCATTTGAAAACTAATAAGCTTTTTAAAAGTGTAGGTGTTAATGAGTAAATAACTTTCGTTTGTAATTGCTATTACTCGGAATTTCGAAGAAGTGAAGGGCACGATTTTTAACATTTTATCTGCGCCTATAATGAACATTTAAAATATACTTTTTTGTAGCTCTTAGTAATTTATATACAGTGGCTCACGAAAGTATGCTAACGCCCTTTAAATCACAATAATTTGTTTAACATTACACTACTCAACTTGACTTTTTTTGAGCAATTAGAAACATTGATTCACTAACTGGCGTGCAAAAAAGGTTTTGATATAATTGCAGTTAGAAAGAATTACATGAAAAAATAAAAAAGGCAATCTTTAAAACTTTTTTATTTCATCCCGTAATGAAAATTTAAAATATGCGTCTTGTAGACCTACGTTAGTAATACACATGCTGAAAATGTCATCGAATTCGATTAACGTATACACGAGCTACAAGCGGTTGACAGTGGTGAAAATTGCAGTTTTTCACGATTTTTGGTCAGGTTTGGTCAATATCCACAGATTCTTACATCTTCCCATACGTGTCGTCTTTTTCTGTGTCAACCGATTTCGATGAAATTTTTCACCATGTGTATAACTAACATAAATCTACAAGGCGCATACTTTACATTTTCATTCGAGCACAAATAAAAGTTTTAAAAAGTGCAATTTTTATTTCTTCATGTAATTCATATCATTTGCAATATTTCAAAATCTTTTTGCACGACATTTAGTAAATCATTGCTTATAATTACTCAAAAAATGTCAGGTAAGTTGGAGCAATTTTAAACAAATTATAAAGAAGCTGCAGGCATTGAAAGATTTAAGAATCATTGAATTTTGAGCCTACGATTGATCTAAATGGCAGTTCTCACAATTTTTACCATTTTAAAATTTTTATAACTCGTAGCAACCTTAATCGATTTTAATGAAACTATGTGCATGTATATATCTGGAAAATTTATATTTTATATTTTCATTATAGGCACAGATAGAAGAGCTAAAAATCACGACGTTTCCTTTATTCTTCGCAATGCACTACATTACCTAGTCAACTAATCCTTCTAAGATATCAAATAAACTCAAGTCGGATGGTCCAATTTGAATGAAGTCATTAGTTTTATAAAGGGTGTCCACTTAATTTTGCCACCTGCTATACAGGATGGACCACGAAGCGTGATCAGCATAGATTATTCTGCTGTTAGCGGTTTGAACAGAACATTTTTAGCTAATATAACATGGTTCAAGGAGAGCTTTAAGATGATTGTATCAAATTTTTTATCAACCCTTCTTTTCTAGGGTTATAAAGGTTACCTTCAGTTTTTTATAGATAATCCTACAATTTTTGTATACCCATCTTTTAGGAGGTGCTATTGTAATACTAATTCGGCAAGTATCATAACAATTATTTTTTCTGAATCTAAAAGGAGTGAAAAGAGCCCTTAGTTGGATCAGGTATGCAAGATTCTATTAAATAGGAATAGCAAGCCACACTGTTGTACACTTTCCAGAGCTGTTGATAGATTAGTATTGGTCATTATTGAATTGATGATCTCTCCCTTACTGTTTGTTAACATTTCGTTCTGTACCTTGGAACACATTTCATGATGTAAGACGTGAGCTGTTAGTAGTCTTTAATGAAAATAGAAAATCTACATTGGCTACGACTAGTGGAAAGACGACATCCATGGAGCGTTAATGTCTGTTGCGGTATAATTGGATCTTAGATGATAACTCTGGAATGAAAGGGTTGACAAAATTTGGTAAAATCACCTTAAAGCTATCCTTGAACCACGTTATTATAGCTAAAAAAAATTCCGATTGAACCGCTAGCAGCAGAATAATCTAAGATGATCACGCTTCGTGGTCCACCTTGTATATATTCCTTGTTATACGATTTTTTAATGTCTTCTCGTGAATTTGAGAATTGTTTTAGTGAATCCAAAGAAGTATTAGTTAAATAAAGAATGTCGTTATAATATAAATTATTATTGTAACAAATGGAGCAATAAGAGAACTTGATTATTCCATTCTTCACCATACATACAGTGTGCATGAAATTCACAATACAATATGTATTTCTTAATTTTTCAATACGGACCCAGATAAAACCTATAACAAAAAGCGACCTTTGGTATTTTCTCAAAATAGATTCACTTTTTGAAATTTTTTCAAAATTTGTTTCACATGTCATACATTAAACTAATCCGTCTAACACCTGAAATAGTCTCAAGCTGTTTGGTCCAACGGTAAAGAAACTACTTCGTTTGAACCCTACGACACAATTGAATGTCACAATTACCTCGACAACATGTATTTTCATATGAACAGAAACTAACTTTGTCAATGTGATCCATAATAACCGTATATCAAGGCACTTACCCAAAAAACTGTTAAATCTTAATTGTTAATGTTTACAGTTTACGGATTAGGCAAACTTCGGGCTCGACTGCGTTTTGGAGAACTCCGTGTTCTTAACTTTTTTGAACTTTTTTTTATGTGTTCCTGTAGATATCGATTAAGACATTCCGAAAATGTGTGTATGGTTGTTAGGAATTCACTGGTTTATAAGTTATACGTGTGTAAAGATGAGCAGTTTTAAGCGTTTTTGACAGGTTAGAGCGTCGCCATATTGGATATTCGTTGAGTGGCAGATGTAGGTAGGTCTGTTTCGCGCATCCACTAGATAGCAATTCAGTGGTTACACATACTTCGTAAACATAAGCAATTTCAAGTGTTTTTCACAAATTAATTATTAATAAGTTTATTGTTGATTTTGAAATGGCTTGTTCAAGTATTAGAAATTTTAACTTTAGAGACATGCCAAGTAGTAAAAAAGAAGCAATTACTTGGGCTCAGGATTGGTGATTGTTGCGGAAACTTAAAAAAATGTCGTACTCATCGGTACGAAATGAAAATTTATAACAATAATCATGGAATCGGTCGTTTTCGGTGTCCAGTAATTAAAATATACAGAATCACATACAGGATTTCAAAAAGAAGGTACAGTCCAAGATGGTTTGGGGTTCGGTCGTCGTGGAAGCGGAGAAGGCCGGCCCGACCATGGTATAATGTATCGCATTTTGATTTAGTAAATGTGTTATTATGTATTACGTACGTGTTTGTGCTGCCATCTAATGGATTTGTTCGGAAGTATTTAGCCTGTTTTGTGTGTATTACCTAGCAAATATATCAATATGGCGGCGCTGTAACCTGTCAAAAAGGCTTAAAAGTGTTCAACTTTATATGCGTATAACTTTTTAACTAATGAATTCCGCACATTATGATTTTCATTTTCGGTGTTTTCTCGTCGAAATCTATAAGATTGTATTTAAAAAAACTTGAAAAATAGAGTTCTCCAAAACGTAGTTAAACCAAACTTCGATTTAACGGCAGACTATCTGACTATTGCTTATCTGATCATATCCTTAAATGTATGATAAATACAGGATCTTATAATATATGCTTAGGTCCTAATACCGCTGAATTATCAACAACTTTTTTTGTATTTTTGTTAATTAGTCAAGCAGCCTATTAGTTAATTTTTAGTAAAAGGAATAGTTTTAAGGACAAAGTTGTGTCATTTTTTATACGGAATTATAAACTGTAATACAAAGCCGACTTGAGTTCTAACAACTAAAATCCCAAATAAATTCAAAACTATGAAAAAATAATTTTGTCCAGCTAGCGCGAAGAGTAATCGATTCACTGTGCAGAGTACCAAAATCGACATTCAGTTATTCAGTTTCTGGCGAATTAATAAAGTGCATAGTTGCTGCGTTAAGAACAATGGAAAGACTAAGGCCCTTTGTCCACGATGCGTCGCTTCAGAGACGCGTACGCGACAAAATATTGCTTGCTGTACGCTTCAGTACGGCAACCAATGTAAAATAATAGACGTCTATTCACGATGTGTGATCGTCGCTGAATCGTCGCTAGTCGCTAGTCGCTACCTGCAATCGTCATTACGTCTAGCGTACGATGCCGGGATCGTGTATATACGAAACATAGAGAGATAGTTCTTCATAATTATATGCGACGCAGAAGAAGAAGAAAATTCTGGTTGCACGCGTACACGTACGAGTGGCGTACAAGATTCTTGTACGTATTTTTACGCATTCTGTAAAATGCTTGAAATTTAACATCATCTTCTGCTACTTCTCTTGCAGCTATTTCTGCAGTAAATATTATTGCGAATGTAAGAGTGCAGCCAGAATCTGCGTCGAATATACTGAAAATGAATCATCTCTACGCTTCGTGTATAGACGATCGGGGCAACGTACGCTAACGACTGCATATAGCGACGATTTAACGTGTCTACTCTTCCTAAGTAATTCTAAACATCCTCAATTATATAGTGTTTCGCCTGTTTGTTTTACGTCACTATCATGGTGAGTAGCGAGAATATTTTGAGAGATTTTTCAATGGATTCGATGGGGCACATTATGAGATTGTTAGACTGTTTGTAGGTGGTCGCTTGAAGGTCATGTGAAGTTCAATCGTGTTTTTTTTAAATAAAATCATTTATTTTTTAATGCACTCGTCGATACAACTCAACGTATAAAAAAAGTATTAACCTATGTATGTCGAAAAATCATTATTTTAATGAATATCTCGATTTAAATGGCCCCACAAGAAAAAGTGCTAAGGCAATAGATCTAAAGCTCCAACCACAGAGGCTGATAGGAAGCAAAGTATTATCACCGAATGTGGCAAAATATGGCACGATACATTAGTTAATGTAGGGCAATCATTAATCCGCCGATTTCATAACTGCCGTAATGTAAATGGTCATTAATAGACTGTGGATCTTTATGTAAAATAAAAATTGTCTGCGTCAATTGTAAGAAACCACAGCTAAACTAATATGTAATTTCTCTTTTAATTATCTCAAAAAGTCGAAAATAATATAACAATATCTTTAAATTCTCTTAATGTCTTTTTACCTTTACACTACACCTATTCATTTTTGGTATAAATTCTTAAAATCCGCAGTCTAGTCGTTATATCGAACCTATCTTCTAAATAAAGGTAAGCGATATTTAAATCCAGATATTTGTTAAAATAATGATTTTTCGATATGCATAGGGTAATACTTTCTTTATAGAAACTGTTGAAGCGTATCGATGTGTTCATTAAAAAATATATGATTCTATGTAAACTAAAAACAAGGTTGACCTTCACTCGACCTTTACGTTTCCACCCATAAACAGACTAATAATAATCTAATATGCCCCCCTCGGAACCACTAAAAAATCACTAAAATATTTTCGCTACATATCATAATAGTGACGTAAACCAAATATCAAAATCAGTTGAGACACTCTGTATACTTACAAAAATAGTCCATTGTTCAAGGTTTAAAGATGCACAAATCAATGGGACTATTTCATACTAAACGAACTCGTGTAAATATTATTGTTGGCAGTAAAGGAATAGCATTGGCACGTTTCTGTTTGCTATTTCAATTGTGGTTTTGTCCAGCTAGCACTGTCCAAAACACTGTCGTCGGACCTCTTCTGGGCGTTCTGGTCCCGCAAGTCGATCTTACGACCGCAATCTCCTCGATCTTTCGCCTCTATGTCGAATTCTGTCTCGACGGTGCTATTTGTTTTTGTATTTAATTCATATCTGGAGCTGTTGTAGATAATCAAATTAGACGCGATCGCTCGACGAGGAATCTTGAACGATGACGAAGGGTACTAGGGGGAAATTTAATAGAAACCGCAGAGTCAACAAGTTTTCACTCAATCAGAGCGCAGTTTGCTTGATTAAACTTTGAACGCTTTCAGGCCCAGAAGCATCGAGTTCCGCGGTGCACAGCTTTCGTAGAAGTTAGTCGCCCTTCACTCACGCTGTGAACTTCCGTCGAGTGGTCGTCTTTCATGATTCAGGATTCACAGATTTGTGATCTTGCTTTTTCGCTCCGAGACGGATTACTGCTACTCCGTTCGACCACGATAACGATGAATTAATTCTTTTGCACAATCTTCATCGTATTTCGAGGATGCCTATCGTCGTCATCTCGGAATCGTTGATAATTCGTACGCAACACCGTCCGCGAAATCGTTCGTTCGAACAAACGGTGATCCGTTGTAAAAGATAGTCTGTTACCTTGACGGTGATTCACGTTTTATTGGTAACAAAAACACGCGGTTTATTACTTTCTAATCGATCGATGGAATAACTATAAAGACCGTTGGTGACATTAAAGGACATTTAATGTAACAATTCGAGGTATATAGCTTTTTTATGCACCCGGATGTTTTATAACGCCTATGTCGATGAATATACAGTGAATTAATGCTTTAATGACTTCATCGGACACTGATGAATATATCTGCAGGACAAATCCACAAATTTTCACACTAACTTGTAAAATAGGAGGTTTGGCATAATTTTATTTGCTATTCTAGGAGTCTTATTGTGTTTGTAAGAATATATCAGATTGTCCCGTAAATCGTATAATTTTTTAACGTTTTAAATGTGAAATTACAACTGATGTATTAACCGTCACTTTTAACTTGATGTTTTCAAATAAACAAATTCTGCTTCGTTTAAAGCTTTTCATCCTTCTATCATAAATGTTATTGGACGACCTGCTATCGAGAAATGCATTCCGAAAATTATGGAACTATTTTGGTCATATATTTTATTCTCTATAAATAGATAATGTCGTTTTAAAATATAAATAAATTTTAGATGAAAAATACCTTTTAACGTCACCAGCCATTTAAGCCAATTCGCTGTAATTACTAATTTTGAAATGAAGATATTTCATATACCTAAACAAATAATCAGTCGTCGCTCGTTAATACGTGACATCGCCAAAGAGACTTTCAAAAATGATTCTATCTCGAAAAAAATGTGCAGAATATGGTTTGAATAGAACTGAAATAAAAATGAAATTTGAAGACGAGTACATGGGAATAGCAGTGGCCGTGTCCGAGCGAGAACAAAGAATTGTTAGCACATTTGTGTCACGTGTGAGAACCGTTCGCCATGAATCTCGCCTATCATATCGATCAGCGATGCACACTCCCTCTAAGCGTTGTTGTTGCCTTTTGCTGGAAAGACGTGTGGCATGAGCACAACTCGCAGAAGATGATGGCGGGGAACAACACAGTCGCGCTGGTGTCGCCGCTAAAACCAGCGACCTCCTACGACTTTCGGGTGCTTGCGGAAAATCACTTTGGAACATCAGCGCCAAGCGACATCCTTCATGTCAGTATCAAACATATCAGCATGCCTCAAATCTGAAACTCGAGTTCAAAACTCAAAAATTAAGATGAAGAACTTGTCATTCTATCGTTCATTCGTTAAACCGCACGCCCGTTCGCTGTGTAGCCATCTGACTGACGCACGATATTTTTTTCTCTCGGTTGGTGCACTCACGCCTTTCAACCGAACACTGTCGCAACACAACAGGCTCAAACTGATGGCGAAATACCAAGTGGACCACCGAGACACGTGACCGCAAGGGCTCTAGGACCGCAGCAAGTGAAGGTCACCTGGCAACCACCGGATCGACCCCTCTGGAACGGGGAACTTCTCGGATACACCATCAGCTACGCCAATCTCGGGTATTGTTATTCGCTTATGACTGTTTACAATAGTTTCTAGCACACTTTGAAATCATAGAATCCTGCGAGGAATCGCCGGCTTGTCGATGGGGCACGAATCTTTGCCGATTACTGCCGATCGTTGCGTTTTCACTCGCGGATCGATAAGGATAATCGTCACGCTCTGTCCGCGCGTTCTCGATACCGATGTAGAAACGACCACTCCATCATTTCTGCATGCCTACCGTCGGGGACAAGAAGATAGGACACTCTATTCATTTTTCAATTTTTATTTTGTAGCAGTGGTAGTATTGCTTTATTTAGCCTTACAGCTAAGAATTGGTCTTGATTTACAATAGCCTATATTTGCGGAACTATCTTATCCACAAATTCAGTTAATTCGTTCATTTATTCTCCCTCTCTCCATCACCCCTCTCCCCCTCACTCCCGCTCTCCCTCCTCTTTATCTCTGTCTCCCTTCCTCTCTCTTTCCCTCTCTTTATCTCACCCTAATTTTTATGTAGTAGACAAAATCAATGAAATTTCTAGTATGTACGTCGCTTTACACTAAAATTTCGTTGCTTCGCATGAATTTATCTAGCAAAATGTAATTTTTCAAGACAAATTAATAGGACAAAATGATAGGACATGTGACTACACACTGGAATATACAAAAAGAATTTAACAGTTTTATTTTATATTAAATATTTCGTAGAACCTCCTTTATTATCTATCACGGAAATTATTCGTTTGGGCAGAGATTAGTATAATTTTCTAATTGTTTTCTGCCTTAATTGGTGCCATTCATGTTCATTCTTTTAATTGGAATATGGTGTTAAAGTTATCGTTCACAACAACTATGTCAAGTGGCATGTTTCACAGTCCATTCTTTGAAGGATGAGATCTGATACACACCATCGGTCGTAATAACTGTCCACTCCATCACAAACACTTCTGACTAATTACTGTTAGCATCCCCGAAGAGGGGATGGCCTATTATGACTACTTGTGTTCATATTTCAAGCCTCGTGTTTCGTAAAGTAAACCCCATTTACCAGAAAATAAATGGATTTGTTGGACAATTTAAAGCAATCATGCTATCCGCTTAACAAAATGTCAATATAATCTAAATTCGGTCTATCTTCCGTTTTATTGACTTTATAAAAATGATGTCAGATGCTCAGAGGCAATATAAAGCATGCATAGTTTATGTGCCCCACTTACCCAGAAGTAAATTTAATTATTAGGGAACGCAGTGGCTCAAAGAACACAAGAAGAAAACGAAAGAAAATGCATAACAAGCGCAAAAGTAAATCACAAAATACATAATTATTGCATTAATGGGTCTATCTCATGTAAAGGGGTCATAAATCGATTTTTTATTGCATATCTGAAAAGTGTAGAACTTTAAAAGCACCATCCCAAAATATTATGCTTAAATTCATAGAAATGATAAAGTTGTGACGACTCCAGGTGAACGATATTTCGGAGTAGCCGTGTTGGTATACAAAGCATTAAGGACGTTTGTCTCGTAACGTACTTTCTTCACTGGGTGTCAATAAAATTTCAAAAACTACATGGGCAATTGCTCCGCAATTTTAACAAGCTATTCCTCATACTACTCGCTATCGCCGCACACTGTTGCCAAATCGCCCAGAACGTAGCCAAAACCTGGAAACGTTCCTGGATTTGATTGAAAATTAGTAATATAATGTTTTGAAGATCATCGATTACGAACCTGAACTTAAACTTTCGGAAAACGAAATGCCTGATCCAATATGGCGGACGAGTACTTGAAAAATTGATTTGATTTCTACAAAAAATGGTAATACGATGTTTTCGGGACCTCTGATAATGATTCTGAACTTGAAATTTTCGAAAACAATGTAGCCTATCCAATATGGCGGACGTAAAAACTTAGAGCATATCTCTCACAGTTTCTGAAGAAACACGATAAAAGCACACAAAATACAAAAACCCACAATCTGCATTATAATCTAATTTTTTTTAAAGTTGCAAGATAATAGTATAAACATAAAGTAGAAGCTCGAACTAAGTTTTCGACGGGATAGTGCAGGATTCACAACTTTCACTCTACTTTAAAATTTACTCCTTCACTTTTATGCTCTCTTTTGCATACATAGTAATCAGTTAACAATAAACATTTTGCACTAAAAACTGTTCAACATACCTCCACAAACAGCATCCATAATGCACAATTAAAATCGATAAGTTCAATCGATAAATACAATTTATACACTGTGATTTCGAATTCGCATTTAGAATCGCAAGGGTCAGAGATTATTGTCTTCCAATGCCGAATGTTATTCCAGTAAAAAAAAAATGCGAACTTTCTCCCGTTTACTCCCGCATAGAGACACTATTAGAGTAACCAACCCAATAATTAAAACATATCTAATCAAAAGTTCATTTTTTAGGTTTTTGCCACGTATTGGCGCTTTGGGACCACTGTGTGCCGGTACCAAAATTATATTTTTACATTGAATTTATCAAACTTCTTCAATTGGGAACGTACATTTTGCCAATTTTCAAGATAAATTATTCAATTTGATAGGGGCGATAACGATAAACACACTGATTAAGAATCATTTCAATTGATTTGTTTTAATTACCCTAAGAGTTCCAATCATCTATGCCAGCAAAATACGATTTTTGAACTTGAATTTATTGTGAACGAGATAGATCGAGTAATTAAAACTATCCGGTTTTAAGCTTCCGGGGAAAGATGAACGGACTTTTAAGGCCCGTCATTTGCAATCATCGTATAGAATAGGGAATCGTTCGAAAGTGGTCAAATTCTAAAAACCAATAAGTTCGGAATTCGGCACGATTCGATGATAACAAATTCTTGTTATGTGGAAATTAATCGGGCGATTTTAATATTCGTCAGAGAAAGCAACGGGAGCTTGAATCAGAGACGTTCCGTGAAAGTTTCGACGCGTTTCCAGTTGGACTAATCGAATTCTATGTCGTCTCCGATTCCCTGGGATTCTTTTTGATCTTCTGGCTGGTAATTCGGGATGAATCGCGGTGACTCGTCACAAACCAGGCGGAAACACGTCCGCGACGCCCTCGAATCGGACGATCGAACTTCCAGGAACGTTCTCATTCACGCGTTCAGGGAGGCAGAGAATTTCGTATCGGGCTCCGAGAGAAAGAAAGACGGGGCAGAGGGGGATACGGGTATCAGGCGAAAGTTCCGGGAATCAGAAGACCATTTTTCGCTCCAGTTTCCCCGGGATGGCTTTAAGTATCGTCAAGTTCCGCGCCTTCCGTCCCGCTCTTTATCTTTCCGCCTCGAGAAACATCGGTCGTGGCTTTATTTCAGAGAGAATGATCAATCGGTGAACATCACGAGAGTGGGAATCACGGGAAACGGGGACGGTTCGTACGATTATAGGCTAACAGGCCTCCGAAAGTACACCCAGTACAGCGTGGTGGTGAAGGCGTTCAATAATAAAGGAGACGGCCCTGGATCCGACCCAGTCACCGTACAAACTCTGGAAGACGGTGAGCGGGCACTTGGCAACGTTCTCTTTTTTTCTTCGCATGGTAGATATAGAACACCTTCCGACGTAGATATTAACTGTTCGTAATTGTGTCATGTACATAGATTATGAGAGAGCGGCGCATCTTCTTGTATTTAGAGCTCACAAAATCTTAAGGGACATGCGCATTTTGTTTAGTAAACACAGGAAATGAGCTAACTTTATGTTCCTTTTTTCAGTAATCATTAGACGAATCAAATTAAAATATTGTATGATTTACTACTAGCAATAAGAGTACGCGTATTTTAACCAAAAACTTTGGCAGCATCATCTAGGTTGAAAGTAAAATTGCAAGAAAATCAACATATTGATAGAGGTATATAATTTTTTTATTCGGTATTTGAAGATTTTCTTTGGCTAATATGCACATCTAGTATAGCGTTAGATACTTCAAAAATTTGAAGTTGACAGCTGAAGTAGATTCTAAGAAAAAGGAACAAAAAGTCACTCCTCTTCACCCACATATGCTTTTCAAAAGAAATTCATTTTCTCTTTTAAACGCGGTCAAATTTTTCATTTCTCCAGGATTGTCTTGTAATTTGATACACTTGTTTAAAATACGAAGCGATGAATATTGTGATATTTTGCTTGAAGTAATATTTTAAAAGTTAGTTTCTCTATTATTATTTAGACCCATATCCCTATGTCCCGCAATATTCAATACTCTTTTTAATTACAGGATTAAATTTCATCCATTACGATTATAATACTCGTGGTGACCTTCATATCTGATAAAACACAAAATAGCAAAACCCTAATTACTTATATTTTTTCCTATAATAAATAGTTTACAAATAATTTAGGTGTCTCACTTAAGTAAATCTGGTATCAATCAACTTCCATAACAATTATCTATTACACAATTGCATTGAAGATTATTATATTTTAAAATAATATATAGATATTTAAAATATGAAAAATCAAACGTCAAGAAGATACAATTTATTTATGTATTCAACCACTTATTTAGTATGACTTTCTGAAAATATTCCTCGCCGGTACCAAAGATTATTTTTCAATTTAAATAAATAGCAAACCATTAAAGATAGCAAATAATTCATGCCTAGTTCACCTAGAAGCTATTTTAGAATTAGCGGATGGCATTATACATGTAGAATCCTTAAAAGAAAACTACTTACTATCATTCTTACAAAATAAATGTTATCATAACTGCATTCTTAAACATCCGGTTAATGAATCCGTTAACCTGTTCATACGCTTATATCAATATTTTCAAAAACATTGATTTCTTGGAATCAAGTGTATTAAAATTTAAAAAATTATATGATGGTTTTCTTAAATGCCAAATACTCAAGTTTTTAAAAACATTAATTTCCAAGAGTAAAATTTTGTGTATTCAAAAATGATTTTTCAGTGCTCTCAAACGTTAAATTTTTCACTGTGTGATTATTTATATTTTGCATGTTTAATGTTAGATTTTTGTATATTCTTAAAAATAGTACAGTTTCACTTTAAGAATGTTGCAACGACTGCAGGGGTTGCATAAAATAGTAGAGACCTTTCGCATATTAAGAGAATTATCTGTAATTATATATAAAGAATGACAATAATATATAATTACGCGGCTACTAATCTTAAAAGTGATAAACATATTTGCCATTATCTTACCCAACCGTTCTATAAGTTCTAACAACTATAAATAAGTTTCAATGACTTAAACGTAATCTTCCACCTTTCCATCTGCACTTTGACAGTCTTGCTTAACACTGGGTTTATAGGACACGTCAAAATGACGGGTTCTAATATTTTTAATTTACGATTACTGAGATTGTAAAGATGCATCCAGGAGGAATTATTCAACAAATTTAATTCCTTGGATATACATTATAAAAAAAAGGTGGCTAAAAATTTTGATAGACATATTCTTGCTATTTTTATAAAGTAATGTAAAATAGTCATCTTTAGTGCCCCGTAAACCTAGTTTTAATGTTTTCGTGTCATGAAAAAATTTTTCAAGAGTTTCGCGAAACCGCAAATTCGCCATCCCTCTTTTAGAAATAATCAGTAATTTTCACTGGTTGTGTCTTCCTAACAAACATTAACACTCGGTTGACACGCGTAGCTCCCATTTGAAACAATTAAACCTACCGCGTGCGTTCCCGCGTACAAAAACTATTCCCATTATACACAATGTCTCCCTCGATGGTAAAAAGTTTCTCCAGGCTCATTCATTCGTGTTCCACCAAACGACATGGCCATTCCAGAGGTGCAGAGTTGTTGCCTTGTCAAGCTCACGAAGGGAAAGCAACAGAGCACAAAAATAAATTTTTCAAACTACTTACCGTTCCCATTTGCGCTTTCATTCTACTATAGGTGTTAAGGTCGGGTTATACATGTCCGAAGTTCGGATCAGACCGAATATTGTATCCCAGGTTTAAATGAGAGTGTTCGCAAACGGAAATCGGCGTCCGACTTCTCAACGATTCTTTTTCTTCGAATCTGGAAGGCCATATATCTCGAGCGGGTGACGGCTCCCTGCAATGCGTGGCACAAAAAAAAGGTTTCTATGGGCTCCACAACTCCTTTAGGTAAACTATCGGTAGCTCTCCTTTACAACATCATGGAAATAGGGAACGTTCCTGCCACTTGGTGAATTTTTCTTATATGATTTAAAATAATTATTAGAAAATATATTAGAGATATCGTTGTTCTAAAAATTTTTCCATCGGTTCAAGTGTGAACAATTTTTAAAAATGTGGTCGTATTCTACGATTCTTCCTCTTTGAAATTCCGGTTTTTTCCATTATTTGTAACAACTTGTCATCTTTCAGGTAACCTGTTAATTCCCGTATCCCAATGACTAATTGGTAACATGTGTTTTCGATGTACAAGCAAAATTACATGTTTATTTAAAATGCGACAGAACTGTCCTTCCAACTTAACATATGATATGAAAAATTATTTCAGATACACCGGAAAATAATAAAATGTTAATTTTAGCGAAACCAATAGTGTGATTTCGCCCACTACGATACTTTGCAGCTGTACGCACCATGTAAAAATTTCGCACGGCACACATAACATGTGAAACACTCCAGGGTCATTCCATGCCAAATCGATCACTTTTTGCAGGCACCATTGTCGATTTTGTTCTAAATTAAATATGTTGTAGTCCATGTGAAATTAGGAGGAGGGGGTTAAGTCATAATTTTGCCGGTTCCGACTTTTTTAGAAATGACAGGCCTTCGAAATTTGCAATTTTTGCCCATTTTGGCGAAAACGGGCCTCTCTTACGAATTTTTATTTAAGAAACTGTTCTTCCGATTAAGCTAATTTTTTTGTTTTATTAGGAAGGGATTGGTCTATTACAAAATAATTTTTTCAACCCCGAAAACCACTTTATAATATAGAAAAATTTAAACAAATTCTTCTTTTACGTTTTTTTTATGAGGGGCCAGAGTGATTTAAATTTTGGAAAAAATTGTGTTATATTCCTTGAAGTTCCCCTTTAATTTGAGTCCTTGAAAAGGATGGTGATATGAAAATTGGCGTCACTATGAGCTGGTACAGGACGCCGTGTACACCGGTTTCATGTAGAGGCGAATCGAGCGCACCGCTATTTTATAGTCCGTTGTCTATACCGCTGGTCTCGAAAAAATACCAGCAGGCTGTATACGACTAAATAACACTATTTCTACATCGGGAACAATATTACTAACCACCATTTCCGATAATTCACTCACTCTCATATAATACGAAGTGTACGATACGAAAATTTCACGTAAACTGAATATTGGGAAATGGATACAACCGAATATACAGAGGGGCGGTTTCTTTCCTTCTTTCCATACCTTCTATTTACTGTTCAGATTCTGTCAGAGTCGGCAGAAAAAGGTATGAGGATAAAATAAACTTAAAAGGCAACCAAAAATGGACGCCTAGTGCCTGCTGGTTTACTTAGAAAGGGTTTTTTTACTAATGACCTTTTGTCGCTATGTAATAAATAGATAATCTGTTTTTAATAATGTCTAAACTTTTGACATGTTTTCTATAACCTAACAAGATGCATGATTTTATTCCATCCAAACCGATGAAGGTTTTAGGGTTTTTAACCTTCTAATTTACAAGGTGACAACGGCATAGATAGACAACGGACCATAATAGCGGTGCACTCGACTCGCCTCTACCTGAAACGGCGGTACACGGCGTCCTATACCAGCTCATTGTTACGCCAATTTTCACCGCTCTCCCCCTCTTTCACTCCTACTAACACCTAATTTCAGCGAGACCTACTGTTTATGACGGTGGGTTCCGAAACACCTTAAATATTTTCACTGCAATCTACCAAAAACACATTTCCAGCAATTAGAATTCAACAATTCTTAAGATATCAAAAAATCCCTTTCGCGTCGGGCAATTTCGGCGTTCTGTTTTTTCAATACGTGAAAAAGTTGCAATTATAGGACAAATGCTGCAGACCCCTATTTCAGAATGTCTAAGAATTGTTCAGCAATTTTATGGCCAAAATAAAAAACAATTGGAACCTAACAGCTGTTTATAGTTATTGGGGTGTTTCACATGCCATGTGAACCGTATGAAATTTTTATGCGGCGTTTACAGGGTCAAGCAAGTTGCAAAGTATCGTAGTCTAGACTGAACAATTTATTATTATTTTCTGTGTGTATCCTCCTGTACACCCCAGGAGATGCCAATGCTGGAGTCTACCAGGCTGCCGGAAAATATGTATATTCCGCACACCCGGTCACTGGCGTGGCGACGCGAAGGCAGAATATAACATGCTGTATTTATTCAAAAAGAAATTAACTAGAACTTTTCAGAGTTCGTCGTGCTAATAGGTGGGGAATATGTTGTTAAGGAATTTAAACGTTACAACAATTTATTACTATGGTAACGAAAAAAAAAGAATATCTGACATTCTGTACGGTGAAGCAATTCGTCAAACAACTCAATAAGCACAGCGGAGGTTCTGAACGTTTTTGAGATTTCTCGGATATATGTACATGTGTAACATTCTTTCATTTATCTGTCGCCGGAGAAGTCGGGGCCTACAAATTACTTTACATTAAACACGTATTGTCCGAGAAAGTGCCGGCTTCCAGCTCTATAGTAATGACCCGTCATAAACATCTACATAGAGAACAATCCCCACCGCAGCCGCGCCCATAGTCCCAATGTTTTGACTTCGACGTTGCACGCTACACAGTATGCGTGGCCGCTGTAGCCAAAATTACGACAATAGCCCAAAATGCGTGTGAAACGAGGCCTGCCTCCTCCGCTCTGATCCAATCAGCCGCGCATTCGTACGTCATCATACTCCTCCCTGGGAACCTTCTTCTCAGGTTCGCATCAATGCAATGTCACCAGTTCGAACCCATACGAGATGGTGTCTTGCCATCCCCGTGCAGTCGCGTAGCAGTGGGCGGTAACGGTTATAATATCTTAACCCACTACTGTTCCCCTGTCGCACGCACGGGGCAGTGTATTGGAATACTTGTGCGGGGTACATTCTGGGGAGTGAGACCAAAAAAATTTGTTGGTCAAAAAATAATGTCCACCCTAGTGTGCATCCATATCCAGTGCGACATCGCGAACACCCTGCATACGAATTGAATGTATCCTAACTTTGACGTTGCTAAGCTGCCAGAAAATTTTCCTTGGAACGGATAGAAGCTAACCGATGCAATCCTCATTAGGCAAAGCGCATGTCGCAGGCCGCATTCCACAACTTAAAGAAGGATTAGTTTACTAAATGGCGTGTACAATATACAATTTTATAAAAATTTGTTATTCTTGAAATTTTTAAGAATTCCAGAGAAAATTATGAACATTGCTCTTTCTACAAATTCTTCATGTACACCTGTGACAAAGATTTAAAATGTACGTTCAGTTAGTAAAGTGTATGCTACTATCTGCCACAGTAAATATTCGGATATTACATTCGATAAAGGTTCGTGATCATAGTGCAAAAGAGTCCCACATTTGCACAGATTGATGCGTAAAAAGATAACTAAATATATATTTTAAGAAATTTTTAAATTTTTACTATTATACAGGGTGTTCCGAATTTAAATGGCAAAACTTCAGGAGCGTGTAGGGGACCGAAAAAATAAGACAAAAAGTCTTTTAGAGATTTACTCGTTTTTGCTTCGTTTTGGAGAAAATCGCAAAAATTCGATATCTCGTTGTCAGTTGCTCTCTTGAGTTGTTGTATACACTTCTATTTGTGATTGTTTTGACATTGTTGTGTGAGTTGTGCCAGTGAGATATGTAAACACTTGATGTTATCCTTTACATTCTTTCGTTTGTTTACATTCTTGCTTTCTGCTATAATTCCTTAATCAGTCTTTAGTCAGTTAGATATTTTGGAGTGAATAGCTTCAACTACAATGCCGCGTACATATTCTAATGTTGAATGCGCTGATATAGTTTTCGTGTACGGTTTCAGCAACGGTAATGCTTTAGAAGCGGTGCGAGAGTATGCGCGCCGATTTCTAAATAGAAGAGTGTCTAATCAACGAGTCTTTTCGTTGACTTTTAACAGACTACGAGAGACTGGGTCATTTTTACTTCGTAATGAAGGCGACCAATTCCAGGCAGCGTTAAGAGCAGATTGTCGGAGAAGAAATTGTATCCAACTTCAGACTAGCGTCCGAAGAGCATCAGCTGCATTAGGAATATCGCGGCAGGTAATATGGCGAACTTTGAAAGGTGATAATCGCTACCCGTACCATCTCCATAAAGTGCAGAATTTATTACCTCAAGATTATGTCAAGAGATTGAATTTTAGCAGTTGGTTTCTTGAAACAATTCGCAATGACAATTTATTTCTATTACAAATAATATGGATCGATGAAGCTATGTTTACAAGAGGAGAAATTGTTAACCAAAGAATTATCATGTATGGGCTCATGAAAATCCCAGAGCTATTAGAGAAAACAGGTTTAAGCATGAATTTGCTATAAATGTTTGGCTTAGAATTTGGAACGGATTACTGGTGGAGTCGTATTTTTTACTCGAAAGATTGAATGTAATCACATTTACACATTTTTTGGAGGACAACTTTTCTAATTGTTTAGAGGATATTCCCTTGCAGCAGCGGATTGAAATGTAGTTCCAACTCGATGAACGTCCAAGCTCATTATAGCAGAGCTGCTCGAGCTTGGCTGAATATAAATTATACACAACGATGGATTGAACGTGGAGGAATAGTACCTTGACCACCCCGATCACGTGATATGACACCCATGGATTTCTTCGTATGGGGAACCTTGAAGCAGGAAGTTCATTCGGTGTCAATCAATTCAAGAGAGGAATAAAGAATCATAGTTGCAATGCACCAAATATCACCAGAACAATGTTTAGTTGCAATTTATCAAGTCAGTGCTAGATGTAATGCCTGCATTGTTGCAAGAGGACAACATTTTGAACAATATCTACATTAAATAGATGGTAACGTAAATAAAATGTAAATAAATAAGTACAAAAATGAAAACTTGTTTTGTTCCTTTTTTTGCGATTTTCTCCAAAACGAAGCAAAAACGAGCAAATCTCTAAAAGACCTTTTGTCTTAGTTTTTCGGTCCCCTACACGCTCCTGCAGTTTTGCCATTTAAATTCGGGACACCCTGTATAACCCTCGGGACACATGTTAATTATGGTGAAATGATGTAATTTATTATTGTAATACTAAATATGTAGATCACGTAACTATTCAATAAGTATATATTAATACCTCTTATTAATAGTAAACAATATTATTTTTATACTTTTCTACGCGTCCACCGACAACGTTTTTTAGGACGGCAACGTACTGAACGAACCAGAACGTACTGAACCTCCACCGGAGTTGTTTAGTATAGTTTGTCAGATGATATTCTTTTTTTTCGTTACCATACTAAGAAATTGTTATTTTTTTTTGTTATAACGTTTAAATTCCTTAGCAACGTATTCCCCGCCTATTAGCACGATGAACTCTGAAAAGTTTCAATTAAATTTTTTTTTAAATAAACGTTATATATTCTGCCTTCGTGCCGCCAACGATCGGACCGCATATTCTCGAGGAAAATATTTTCCGGCCCGTCGTCCGACTCTAGCATAGACATCTCCTGAGGTATAGAAGGGAGAAAAAGGTTCTCGGAACCCCGGGGGTTAGGGTAGCAAATGACACGATCTTCGGCACTTGGCCTTTGTGTGGTCTTGGCCTCGAGCATCTCGAACGCTTCTCAAGTTACCTCAAAGTTCGGATGGAAATGTATAAACACTCCAAAAACGCGTCCGATATCGGACGGCTGTGTATAACCCGACCTTTAAGGTCAAGTGAGCTTAAGGTCAAGGTCAACGCGACGGGGAATCCCGGAAACCACGGTCGGCTAAAATATACGCACCGTGCGTGGTCGAAGGCCACTCGACAGGTCCGTGTCCTTTGAAATCGTGTCGCTCCCTACCGAAATCCGAGAACTTTCCGCACCCTTCTTCACCGCTTGGGATACCAATGGAAATCCCGTCCACGGTCACAGACAGATTGCTCGGCGAGGACGGGATTTCGAGCGGTGCATACGAAAAATGTTATAAATGTATGATTTAAAACGTTATTTCTGTTGGATAGGGTAATCGATCCCTAGATTACCGACTGAAAGGATATAAGTGTGTGTGTTGGACTGAGAGTGGGGAGGATGGTGTTGGAGTTCGTGGGGTGTAGCAGAGTGGTGTGCGAGCTCTCATAAAATGGCTGGGCTAATTTATAGTTCGTTTTGTATAGTTATTAGATGAGAAAATATGTTAGAACGAGACGAAAGGTTTTAATATATATCTTTAAAGTGTTGTGTGTATCATAAAAGGTAGTCATTTTATTCCCTCTACCTCGTAAATTTATAACAATTTCATCGATGTTCTTTCTATGGACTTGTTGAGTGTAAAGTAGAACTATTCGAAGTTCCTCGTGGAGGTAGGTGCAGAATACAACAATATAACAAAATAACAATTTATTATTAAAAAAAACAATAGACTTCCTTAAACAAAATCATCATAGTCACTGTGTGCTACATAGATCTACTATTGAGATATCTATGTATAGGGAAAATTAAGCATACAATCTGAAGCCTGACTTTGAATATTGAATGTTCAGGTAATTATATTGGAATGACGTTACGGAATCTTAGTTCCTGTGATTTATCTCTTTCCCCGTAATTATTAACGAGAGGAATATGGAGAAGAATTTGGTTGATTGAACGTATGTACTTAAATGCATTAAACCTAATCCGATATAATAATCTGCTATTGATCGCGGTCGCTGTTCTTCAGCCTATATAACGACAGCCCATGTCCTGGATGCATGGTGCCTTGTCCGAAAATGCCTGGTGTCTGCCAATTTGTTTATGTTCTTAAGGCGCCATTGTGCATAGATCCCAAACGGTGATGCGATAAGAACTGGACGCAATTCACAAATGAGATATCTGAAAAATAGCACGTTCAAGCGTTCCTGTCATAAATGTACGTTAGGGTGGACCTTAGTTATACTTGGCAAAAATTATTTCGCAGATTTTTTGTGGGACACCCCTTAGAATTGTTCCACTGGATAAAAAAATAATCTGTGCGAAATTTGAAATTGATCGAATAACGAGAAATCGTGCCGCATCGACTTTGAAAATTTTTTAACTTCGTAACTTGTTTTTCTCCACTACAGTATATTATCAGTATACAGGGTGTCCCAAAAATGTCTGAGTTCCTTTGAAGGGGAGGTTCCTGAGGCCATTTGAAGCGACATTTTCCTTTGCAAAAATGGCCGTTTCGGCTTTGTTAAGGAGTTATTAACGAAAAACACGGACCAATCGGAGCACGACCTAGAGGCGTGTTGACAGAGACGGCCGCGCGCGACAGAAGTCGAGCGATGGTGATACACCGCCGTCGAAAGCAAGGAACAAACAAGAGAAGAAAATTTTTCGAGTCCTATGTCGGATAGTTCAAATTTGAATATGTTGTAGTCTTTAGTAGTCTATGAAGGAATCTCGAAGGATTTTTCGAAATCTTAAAAAATGTTTGTTTTACAGACGTGTAAAGAATTTTTTTTCATTAAATTATAACACTAGAACTAACGTACCGAGGAAAATGAGTTTTGAGCAGCTTGTAGTGAACACGTAAGAGTATCTATTGAAAATATTTCGATTTGGAATAACTGGTTTTTTCACCATTTATTTTGCAAATGTTTTAAACAAATCCAATTTTCCTATAGCCGGGACTGTTTTAAAAATTCGAAAAAAGACGTGATGACAGCTCCAAGTCTCCTCTTTACGGACCTATTTTTTAAAAGGCAGTCGCTTTAAAATTGACGGAATTAGAATTATTTTAAAACCTTGCTTACCTTGGTTCTCCTGTAGAGCCCCAGCGAGGTGAAAATGATTCCTGTATTCACATATTATTCTGCGTGAAACACTGAACCTGCCTACTCGTTAAATTCACAAGAGCATTTTAATTATTCGCTCTATGAAATAATCGAGCAGAAGGGGTCAATGTCCTTTCACTTCACGATCCGGCCCACATTGTTAATTTATTCACGATCACAATAAAACTATTCACATATATCCATTGGGTCTAGAAACGTTGAAAGAAATCCACACAAATGATTCACAGAAAGCCACATATCACGCACAACTAGTTCACATTTGATGCACGTAAATCGATCGTTTCGACTGGCCGGTCCGCGAAAAACTGTCCGTGAAAATCCGTCCGTCTATGCGGGCGATCGTAGGAAGACTAGTTCAGAACAGCTGACGAGGTTAACGGCCTTTCAACAGCACACTGCCGATTTTCCTTTCAGCAACTGTTCGATGGAACCGTGTTTTCAAATGGAATGGGAAGAGTAAATGACCGCCCCTCTTCAAATCGGAGGTCATTCAGGTACGCTTCTACCCCCGAGCGTGGCCATAAACCAGCGCCTTGTGTCGAAGCTCAACCTTGACGATGGCTCGACTTCTGGTTACCAAATGTGTACAATAGGTCAATAAAATTCTAAAAGTTTTAACGAAGAGTAACAGCTTTTTGGGAATATTGCTACTAGCCCTTCTTACACCGGTATACGGAATACCGGTATTTTGTGCTAATTTGCAATTTCGTGAAGCCGGTATTTGCTAAGGTAAAATACTGGTATTTTCGGTATTAGCTATAAATAATAAATATTGTTTAGGGCATCTACTATTATTTGAAATTTACAAATTAATTTTCTGATAACGAATTCGATTTAATATCAAAAACTGTATCAGCTCTGCTTCCAATAAAGCTGGCTATGGAAGCACTATGTCGTAAGGATTCCAACTTAATAACAGCGAATGCAACAATAAATTTTATGCTGCAATCACTTAAAGATCAGGACACGCCACTGTCCGAGGAACTATAACAGTGCATTGAAAATTCGTATACAGGAAAGGCATAGCGAACTACAAAATATTTTAAAGTATTTACATAATTATAACGACTTTAAAAAAGAAAACGAAAAGGAAGAACAGAAGCTAACAAGATCAAATTTAATTAAGTTCGTCATCAATTACCACAAAAGCATTTATGAAAAGCAAACACAGACCTATCCAGAAGAATTCGTTGAGATGATGTTGATGTTAATATCGAAAAAGAATTGTCTCTCGAGAAGAAATTACAATTAGCTGCATATAAAAAAATTTCCGGGCGGTTAGACAGTATTTGTGAAACGTAAGCAAGGCGATTGGGCTCATTGGATGCCGCACGTGCTCTGCACGTTTTCCAAAATATGCCATCGTTTATGGCCATCGATGGAATTTTCATGGAACCGTCCAGGTACGGTGGCAGTTACGCTTGTATCCCCTTGACTTGAACTAAGGATGCGGAAATAAAGAACTCGACGATGGCTCGACTTATGTTTACCAAATGTGTGCAGTAGGTCAATAAAATGCTAAACGTTTTCACGAAGAAGTCAAGGCGCTTTCATCGTTTATTACCTGCTACGACAACACCTCTCTGGGACACGCGGATCCCCCGCGTGCGTCACTCGGGGATACAAGCGTACCTGCCACCGTACCTGGGACGGTTCCATGAAAATTCCATCGATGGCCATAAACGATGGTATATTTTGGAAAACGTGCAGAGCACGTTGTGCATCGAATGAGCCCAATCGCCTTGCTTACGGTTCGCAAATACTGTCTAACCGCCCGGAAACTTTTTTATATGCAGCTAATTGTAATTTCTTCTCGAGAAACAATTCTTTTTCGATATTAACATCAACATCATCTCAACGAATTCTTCTGGATAGGTCTGTGTTTGCTTTTCATAAATGCTTTTGTGGTAATCGACGACGAACTTAATTAAATTTGATCTTGTTAGCTTCTGTTCTTCCTTTTCGTTTTCTTTTTTAAAGTCGTTATAATTATGTAAATACTTTAAAATATTTTCTAGTTCGCTATGCCTTTCCTGTATACGAATTTTCAATGCACTGTTACAGTTCCTCGGACAGTGGCGTGTCCTGATCTTTAAGTGATTGCAGAATAAAATTTATTGTTGCATTCGCTGTTAATAAGTTGGAATCCTTACGACATAATGCTTCCATAGCCAGCTTTATTGGAAGCAGAGCTGATACAGTTTTCGATATTAAATCGAATTCGTTATCGAAAAAATTAATTTGTAAATTTCAAGTAAGAGTAGATGCCCCAAACAAATATTTATTATTTATAGCTAATACCGAAAATACCTTAGCAAATACCGGTTTCACGAAATTGCAAATTAGCACGAAGTACCGTTATTCGATATACCGGTGTAAGGAAGGGTAGTAGCAACATTATTACCTGCTGGGACACGCGGATCCTTCAGACTCTCTGCTTAGGGGCGTTCGTGATGTTGAAAGGCCGTTAACCTCGTCAGCTGTCCTAAACTAGTCTTCCTACGATCGCCAGCATAGACGGACGGATTTTTACGAACAGGTTTTCGCGGACGGGCCAGTCGAAACAGTCGATTTACGTGCATCAAATATGAACTAGTTGTGCGTGATATGTGGATTTCTGTGAATCATTTGTGTGGATTTCTTTCAACGTTTGTGGACCCAATGGATATATGTGAATAGTTTTATTGTGATCGTGAATAAATTAACAATGTGGGCCGGATCGTGCAGTGAAAGGACATTGACCCCTTCTGCTCGATAATTTCATAGAGCAAATAATTAAAATGCTCTTGTGAATTTAACGAGTAGGCAGGTTCAGTGTTTCACGCAGAATAATTTGTGAATACAGGAATCATTCTCACCTCGCTGGGGCTCTACAGGAGAACCAAGGTAAGCAAGGTTTTAAAATAATTCTAATTCCGTCAATTTTAAAGCGACTGCCTTTTAAAAAATAGGTCCGTAAAGAGGAGACTTGAAGCTGTTACCTCGTTTTCTTTCGAATTTTTAAAACAGTCCCGGCTATAGGAAAATTGCATTTGTTTAAAACTTTCTCAAAGTAAATGGTGAAAAAATCATTTTCTCCAAATCGAAATATTTTCAATAGATACTCTTCTGTGTTCACTACAAGCTCCTAAAATCTCATTTTCCTCGGTACGTTAGTTCTAGTGTTATAATTTATTGAAGAAAAGTTGCCACTTTTCTTTACACGTCTGCAAATCCAACATTTTTCAAGATTTGGAAAAATCCTTCGAGATTCCTTCATAGGCTACTAAAGACTACAACATATTCAAATTTGAACTATCCGGCATAGGACTCGAAAAATTTTCTTCTCTTGTTTGTTCCTTGCTTTCGACCGCGGTGTATCACCATCGCTCGACTTCTGTCGCGCGCGGCCGTCTCTGCCAACACGCCTCTAGGTCGCGCTCTGATTGGTCCGTGTTTTTCGTTAATAACTCCTTAACAAAGCCGAAACGGCCATTTTTGCAAAGGAAAATATTTCTTCAAATGGCCTCAGGAACCTCCTCTTTAAAGGAACTCAGACATTTTTGGGACACCCTGTATATATATATATATATATATATATATATATATATATATATATATCTTTGCTACTTATAAAAATATAAAAAAATTTCTTAGACATGTAATATGTCAGGATTACAAAAATAACTATGGGCCGTATAGATTTAAAATGTTCTCTTTACTCTACTGTGGCTTCGAGGGGACTGACTGTCCCGAAAAACTCTCCTTCCCTTCACAACGGTGCGGCGATTCCACGGCGCCTTCTTATAAACATATAATGTAACTCGCCGCATCGCCCGAGTCGGCTAACGCTTACAGACAAAAGTTGTACTGTTCAATAAATTATATGTAGGATCGTCTGTAAACATAACTTGTGTATGTATATGTGTGAGGCGATCATGCGAGACGACACGAGAATCTGGTATTTAGTCTTGTCTTGGATTTTGACTCGAGCGAGTGTGTGCGAACGGTGTGAGAGAGAGAGAGAGAGAGAGAGAGAGAGAGAGAGAGAGAGAGAGAGACGCGGAAAACGGAGAGCGGTGCCGAACGCGTTGCGAATCCTTCGGGCGGATAGCTGGGCCGCTTTAGTGCAGTTCGTGTGGTTAAGTGCAGTCACAATCTACTATAATATCGGGACGTGTTTTTGTATCGTATCACTGAACATTTTTGCGCCATAGATACTCCGTGCGATCGAAAGATCCTACAAATATGGGGGCTCGTCCAACGAACCTTTAATCTAACAAGCATAGGAATTCTGTATAACTGACACTGAAATTCCGCGAAACAGTGCATAGACGACGTGAGACAATCTTCGCGTAGCAAAATACAGTGGGGGACTACCTTTAAAAACGTCATGGGGAGTCTAGGAGAAATTGAGGCGGTTAAAGAAAAAATCAAATCGTCCTCTCCGGCTGCAATAAAGGCGTTGCACAAATTCATTTTCCACGAAGAGGGAGATCGGAATAACCGTAGAAGATTAAGATGTTTCGAAGGATTTCCGTTTGCCGTTGGTTCAGAAGATTATATTATTCAAATGGAGTTCGCAAGACGGTTGAACTCCGGTGACCTTATAGCGGGCTGTAATGTTTTGGGACTTGATTTCGGGGGAACAAAGGACGAACTGATAATCCGAATGTGTAACGCACTAACGGATTTGGATACGTTAGCAAAACAAGAAGACGAGGAAGGAGAAGGCGAAGAAGAAGAAGATGAAAAAGAAAAAGAGAAAGAAAAGAAGGTGAAAAAGCCAACGCCTGAAACGAAAAATAACGGCGGCGATGCAGATTCACAATCACAAAAAAAGAACATTAATTTTGCCTTTAACTACAAGGACGTAGAGGATATGCTACGTACATTCGATGGTAGCAATGTATATCCGGTAGAAAAGTGGATAGAAGACATCGAGGAAACATCCGAAACATTTGGATGGACGGAATTACAGAAATTAGTTTTTGCCAAGAGATCTCTATCGGGTTTAGCGAAGTTATTTATTCAAAGCGAACGCAGCATTAGTACATGGTGCAGTTTAAAAAATGCTTTGAAAGATGAGTTCGCGACCAAAACTAACAGTGCACAAATTCACAAGATGCTAGCAGAGAGAAAACTTGCAGCACACGAAAGTGTTCAAGAATACTACTTGACCATGAAGGAACTGGCCTCCCGCGGTTCTTTGGAAGAAGCAGCGGTAGTTCAATACATTGTGGACGGTGTAATAGACAATACGCCTAACAAGTTCATTTTATTGGGCGTTACCACCCTGCTGGAGCTGAAGAAACGTTTAGGAACATATGAAGAATTGCGAAGGAAACAAGGCGAAGGAAATTATTTCTACAGGAGGCCCGAGCAGGCGAACAAGGATCTTCCTGCTGCGAATCCGAAATTTGCAAGACAACCCACCGATACAGGATACAAAGACGTAATTCGTTGTTTCTTATGCGGCAAGAAAGGCCACCGATCTAACGATTGTAAAGATAAGGCTTTAGGTAGAAAATGCTTTAAATGTCAATCCCACGGTCACATAGCGATGTATTGCCCGAGCGATAGGAGCGATAATGTACAATTAGCTGGCCCATCAGGTATAAATAATATTTCAATTTTACCTTCAAACAACATGATAAAAGAGATTAAGATTAATGGTGTTTGTGTAAATGCACTGATGGACACAGGAAGCCAGCTGACCATAGTGCGAGCAAGTATTTTTAACAAACTAAACATTGCGCGTTTGAATAAAATAGAAATCAGTTTATCGGGGCTAGGAAAACACGTGATACCAACGCTGGGATATTTCTCACCTGTAGTGACCATCGATAATTTTGATTTTCCATGCAACATTTACGTCGTACCGGATAATGCAATATATTTAGATGTGATAGTAGGTAGGGATATCTTAAATCAAGCGGAAGTAAAAATTGATTCAAACGGTATTTCGGTACAAAAAGTTGAACAAAAGATTTATTTTGCCGAAATTAATATTGCAAACGAGAGTAGTTTGAATATAGACGAAACTGCAAGCTTAGAGCACCGTAAAAACATCGAACATTTAATCGCGGAATACAGGCCGAAAAAAGTTAAAGATACGGATATTGAAACGACAATTGTACTAAAAGATGAAACACCGATTTTTGCGAGACCCAGACGACTACCATTGCCGGAACGCAAAATTGTAGATGAACAGGTGGAGGAATGGTTAAAAGAGGATATAATTGAACCGTGTGCGTCAGATTTCTGTAGTCAAGTGGTTGTAGCAAAAAAGAAAGACGGCTCACCGAGAGTATGCATAGATTATAGAAAGATTAATAAAGTGATAGTGAAAGATAGACACCCTCTACCGGTAATTGAAGATCAGCTTGATAGACTGTATAACGCAAAAGTCTTCGTTACTCTAGACATGAAAAATGGTTTTTTCCACGTGTCTATTAAGCAAAATAGTAGAAAGTACACATCTTTCGTTACTCATAAAGGTCAATTTCAGTTCAAAAGAGTTCCTTTCGGCTTGTGTAACTCGCCTGCGGTTTTTCAGCGTTTTGTTAACTATGTGTTCAGAAAATTAGTAAATGATGGAATTGTAGTGTCGTACATAGATGACCTCATAATCCCTGCCGAAAACGAGAGCGAGGCAATCTCTCGGTTAAAGTTAGTTTTACACACAGCTAAAGAATTTGGACTTGAGTTAAATCTCAAAAAGTGTGCCTTCTTAAAAAGAAAAGTGGAGTTTTTAGGGCACATAATAGAAAATGGTCGAATATACCCTTCCGTAGAAAAAACGAAAGCAGTAATCAAATTTCCAGAGCCTAAAACAATAAAAGATATTCAAAGTTTTCTCGGACTCACCGGATACTTTCGGAAGTTTATCTTTGATTTCGCGACAATAGCTAAACCCTTAAGCGATATGCTAAAAAAAGATGCCAGGTTTAATTTCGGTGATGAAGAAAGAACTGCGTTCGTGACACTAAAAAATTGTTTATCTCAGGGTCCCGTTTTAAACATTTATAATCCAGAATATGAAACGGAGCTTCATACCGATGCAAGCAGTGAGGGTTATGGCGCCATTTTGCTACAAAGGTCTATAGATGATAATCAATTACACCCTGTTTATTACTTTAGCAAAAAAACAACGGAGACTGAGAAAAAATACTCGAGCTACGAATTAGAGACACTAGCGGTAATAGAGGCACTAAAAAGATTACGCGTTTACCTTTTAGGAATAAAATTTAAAATTGTAACAGACTGTAAAGCGTTTGAGAAGACAATGGGTAAAAAAGATATTGCGACAAAAATAGCGAGATGGGCGTTATTGCTACAGGAGTATGACTACGAAATTGCACATAGGGCGGGTGCGAAAATGAAGCACGCTGACGCGTTAAGCAGGTACCCGATCATGATAACGACGGTTCACGGTGTTGCAACACACATTCAGCGAGCGCAAGATGAAGATGAATCCGTCAAGACAATCAAAAATTTGTTAAAAGAAAGGCCACACGAAGATTATTTTGTGAAAAACGATATTTTGTATAAGTTTAGCGAAGGACGTGAGTTATTCGTTGTACCCGAAAGCATGCAAGCGGAACTTATTAAGCGAGCACATGAAAAAGGTCATTTTGCGATTAAGAGAACGGAAGAAGCGATCAAACAAAGTTATTATATCCCGAAACTTCAACAAAAAATCGAGAGGTGTATTTCAAATTGCGTCCCATGTATTTTAATGAATAAGAAAAACGGTAAGCGGGAAGGATATTTACATCCTTTATTTAAGGGAGAAGTCCCACTACAGACGTATCATCTCGACCACCTGGGACCACTGGAATCCACCAGTAAGAAATATTCGTACATCTTAGCGATTATAGGTAGCTTTTCGAAATTCGTGTGGTTATACCCAACTAAATCAACGACATCGGCCGAGGTAATTGCTAAATTAGAAATACAGAAAGCTACTTTTGGAAATCCATCGCACGTAGTTACAGACAGGGGGACCGCGTTTACTTCCAATGAATTCACTAATTATTGTAAAGTAGAAGACATAAAACATTCGCTTATTACGACTGGTTTACCGCGCGCTAACGGGCAGGTCGAAAGATTAAACCGAGTTATTATCTCCGTGTTATCTAAGTTAAGTGTAGAAGATCCCACCAAATGGTTTAAATATGTGAGTGATGTTCAAAGAATTATTAATAGCACTTATCAAAGAAGTATAAATATGACACCATTTGAACTTTTAGTGGGAATAAAAATGAAAACAAAAACAGAGACTGCGTTAAAAGAATTAATAGAAAGCGAGTTCATCACCAGTTTCAATAGTGATCGGGAACAATTGAGACAAGAAGCGAAAAAAGAGATTCTTAGGGTACAAGAAGAAAATAAAAAAGCGTATAATCTGCGTAGAAAACTAGCGGAAGCGTACAAAGTAGGCGATATAGTTGCTATAAAGCGTACTCAAATGCAGCCAGGCGGTAAGCTTAAACCAAAGTACATACGACCTTATCGCGTGACTAGAAAAAAGAACAACGATACGTACGACGTCGTAAAAGAAGGGTACTGTGACGGACCGAAAATAACAACATCATGCGCGGAATATTTGAAACCGTGACTACAGGATGAGGTATCGTCCGGGGCGGATGAGACGTAGGATGGCCGAACTGTAGGATCGTCTGTAAACATAACTTGTGTATGTATATGTGTGAGGCGATCATGCGAGACGACACGAGAATCTGGTATTTAGTCTTGTCTTGGATTTTGACTCGAGCGAGTGTGTGCGAACGGTGTGAGAGAGAGAGAGAGAGACGCGGAAAACGGAGAGCGGTGCCGAACGCGTTGCGAATCCTTCGGGCGGATAGCTGGGCCGCTTTAGTGCAGTTCGTGTGGTTAAGTGCAGTCACAATCTAGTATAATATCGGGACGTGTTTTTGTATCGTATCACTGAACATTTTTGCGCCATAGATACTCCGTGCGATCGAAAGATCCCACATATATGTAATGCAAAAGGAAAAGAAATATTTTAAATGTTAATTTATAAATCAATATTACATTTTGTTTCTATATTATTATAGTGCGTAAAAAGACAAATTCAACGATATATAAACGTATATACTGATAACATACTGCAGTGGAGAAAAACGAGTTACAAAATTAAAACATTTTCAAAGTCGATGCGGCACGATTTCCCGTTATTCGATCAATTTCAAATTTCGCACAGACTATGTTTTCGTCTAGTGGCACAATTCTAGGGGGTGTCGTGAAAAAAAATTCGTTAGTCGAAAAATAAGATCCACCCTAATGTACGTTGTTTATGACTGTAAGCGTTACTGCTATAAGCGCACAATTATGTCAACTTACTTGAATATTATACTATTTGTTAAAAAGGTGAACTGTATAATACAATCCAACGACTTTTCAACGATGACTCGAAAATGAGGAAATAGGAATTTTATGGGAAAGTAACTTTTCGTACAGCGAGGTTATACTGATAGTGAACCACCTAATGGTGGGCCGTTTATTGAATCAAAATATTTCCCGTGCAAGAAGGCGGTCCGCGGGTTCATCCGTCTCCTCCGGGGTCGTCCCGTTCTCGTCTAGCGACGGTGGCATCTGTAAATTGAATAACGAACGAAGGTGTGAAACCACCTATTCGATACGATACGTATCCGTTCGTGACGCTGTTTCCCGTACGCTCCTGACTGCGATAATCGCTATGCGTTCTTCTGCGGCACTGGGACGTCAAAGCGTATGCCAGAGCTTACGGCAGAGAAAATGTACTCGGAAAGAGTGTCCTCCGTGCAACACGGGTGGCCGTACGGAATCGGAAACACGATTCCTTCCAAGAGTTTCTCTTGAACGCTTACACGCACAAGATCCACTATCTGCGTACAATAGAAGCGGCGTATAACGTAAGCGTGTTAGTCAAGAGTTTCTCTTGAACGGCGGGCAGTGAATTCGGGGAACGAACACGAATCTCGCGTCAACCACACCGAAATACACTTTTTGTGCGATGAAACAATAACCATGCACTTTTTATGTGATCGAAGCTCGAAAAATCCAGAGCTTGATCTATATATATATATATATATATATATATATATATATATCGCTATTGCTTGTCGGCTCTCTTATAGCGAGAGGAACGATCTCGTAACGATATCAGTTCCGGTCGCACAGTCGTGCCAAAGCTCGCCACCTAATACTTGTTACAAGTATCCAACAGCTCGACTGGAGAACAATGACAGCTGCGAAGAAGACTCGTAAAACAAGTGTTCGCTAGCGCGCCTCGATAGCAAGTGCTTTCCAGCACGATTCGTGAGCGAGTTACTCCTCGCACGTCTCGTGAGCAAGTGAACGCGAACCGGCAAGCGGCGACGAGCGTCGCGAGAGAGTGTCAGCTGATCCGCTACGCGGCGCTGTCTCTCTTTATCCGGCTGTCTCTGTTCAGCGTATGTATGTATGTTGTTCTCTTTGTCTCTCTATACCTTCGCGACACGAGTTTGATTTGAACGTTTTGCACGGTGATCAACCGATCGCCGTGTTTATCGGCTGACATTACCTGGTAGCCAGAAAGTCACGCCGTTTTTACTTGAAGTTATTTAGCTCCTAGTTATTTAGCTCCTCGGAAGAATAACATCGAGAAGGTCACCAACGAATATAGATTGCGATAATCGCGAAATTCAAGCACGTTTCAAACTAACGCGATATTTAAACACTATTGTTATTTATTATTTTTCAGTATATTTATTCTGTATAAATTATTTTAAAAAGCCCTTTTGGAAAAAAGTAAAATTTATTACAAAATTTTATTTAATGTCACTAATGTATAATGTAACTTAATAATAGAAATAATAATGTATATAGTATATGCATTGTCACGCGCATTGCTGTCAGCGGAAATCCGCCTCGGCAATGGCACCGAGTCTTTACAGATCCGAAGACCGGGCTACAGCTCGCCGCGAAATCTGTAGTCCACTCGGGACAAAACGGTTTCTCGCAGGCTCACGAGAACTAACAATTACCGATTCGGTCAAGTATTCGGGCACCAGACACGCAAGGTGTCACGTAATTAGAGAAGCACGAGATAGGCCTGAGAGGACCGGCCTTTCGCGAATAGCTCAGGAACGGGCACAGGGTTCTACGCAGAGTTACGCGGGGCGACCCCCGCGGCGGGATCGGATCTCGGGAAAAATCACAAATACAATTTATCGGTTAACAGGTGTTTATTCGGTACGAGAATTTTACAAGTCGCGGGTCGTTACTCGCGACGAGGGTGCTAACCGAACGCGTACAGATGATTCGCGACGGATCTTCGACGCGCACGCGTTTTCTCCCTATTCTCCCCGACTCCCGCACGGCGAATCGGCATACTTACTGCAACGGATTCGAACCGTTTGCGATCGTACGCTTCGCTCTCTCTCCGTCACGTGTGCGTGATCGGCGGCGAATATTCCGGCACGATCCTTCTCGCAAATCAACGCAACGCTACCGCGGCCTCCCACGTCGAGCCGTCACTTTCGTCGCGCTTCTACTTTATCACAAGAAATTCGGAACGCGGTCCCCACGACGGCGATTCCCACAAGATTCACGGAAGCTGCCCCACGGCAAGCAACCGGCACAAAATACGCAACGGATACGCGGCTTCGCGGATTCTATCTCGACGCGACTTTCCGCGGCGCATCCGGCGTCGTCTAAGCACGCGTGTTCGCGGACCGCACAAGAAACGTTACCGAGCCATTACACAAGAAACACTTTATTAAGCAGATCTGATAGCTTACCGTCGGCAGCAATATCTGGTGCCCCTTTTCTACGGCAGCGCTTCTAACTACTTCGCACACGCGACTACAATATTCGTGAGTCTAACTCGATTGACCAAAAGCCAGCGCAAGAGTGACGAGATCCTAATGACACGGTAACGCGGAAGTAAGGCGTCCCCCACCCCCTAGTCCTTCTTCCTTTCTTCCGCGCGCTAAGTCGAATCGGTGAGCTCTTCGGGGCGAGGTGCGGGTTGGTTCGGGCCGCTCTGGTCCGTCTTCACGGCGACTTTTCCAGGCGAGACGGCAGCGAGGGTGAGCTGGTGGCCGCTCCTGGTTTACCGAATCCTCGGTGGCGTCTCCGGGTTATTCGGCCCGTGCCCGTCCTATTTCCCGCGTTCCTCGGCGTCGTGACTCTTCCCGTGGATGATCATTCCGTTGCCTCACAGGTGTTCACGGTTTCTCCGTCGGGAAAGAGATGGGGAACCCGGGTTCTGTGAACCCGAGCTCTGGTCCTGCGAAATCACGTCGCGCGAAAGTGGCGCGACGCTCGACAAGTTAGTAGACGTCCATAATAAATTTGGATCGTCTCCCGGAGAGCGCTCGCGGTACTTAAAGCCTTTTTGGTGTCTCAAAAGGGCGGTCCGGTCCTCAAAATAAATTGGGTAGGGACGTGGTCAAAATTGCCACGTCACAGCATATAGTAATGATAATAATAAAAATATAATTGTAATATACATTACTATTACTATTATTATTATAATATTATACATTATTATACATAATTACTTTATGCATTAGAGATATTAAATAGATTTTTCTTACAGAAGGGCTTTCTAGTATCAATTATTTAATCCTTCGAGATTCGTTGACAGGTCACTATAGACTACAGCATACTCAAATGTGAACAAAATTTGAAACACTGCTCAGAAAAGTATCAGATTTCGCGTAGAATGGCCCAATTTCAACATTTTTAATATTAGTACATAACATAGTATACAATAGTTTTCTTTAAAGAATTGGTAGATAGTATTAATTCAATTCCTCCTCTATGAAATTTGGTTTCTTAATTTGCGGATTCTCGAAACTTGCGTTCAGGTAAAAGACCGGCAAAGGACGCGGCGATTCAGGTATTTAATTCTAACTGCATCGACTGATCGACCGCTATCCACCGGCAGACTTGGAAGAACCATTGACCTTTTTACGACATAACATCAACAGTTCAGGTAAAATAATAATGAAATGACATCTCGCGTCCGCTTCCCCGTGTTCTTTCTTTTACTACATGGAAGTTGTAATTTTAGAACTACGTCGTCAACCTTATTTCAGAATGTTTAAAAAATATTCAGCATCTTTATGAACCAAAAATAATGAATAGTTCAACCCATTTCTATTTATTGGCGCGTGTTACTTCCCATGTGTATCGTATGAAATTTGTATACGGTGCGTACAGTAAACGTTAATTAAGTTGCAAAATATTGTAGTCGACGAAATGACAATATTAGTTTTCCTAAAATTAACATTTTATTATTTCCCTGTGTCTGAAATAATCTTTCATGTCATTCATATTTTCTACGTGCCCAATATTTGAAATTTTTGAAGCTGCGCGAATTAAAAAACGAATTTTGTCACACTTGAACGGGCGGTAAAATTTGCAAAACAATGATGTTTCTAATTTTTTGGTATTAAGGAATGACATTTGCGTATAGAATGATCAATTATTTAAGAAGAATAACAGTCTTTTGCGATGATCACAAAAAAAAGAAAATGTTCCTATCTTTAATAATAGCCGTGATATACATTATTTTGTGGAGGTATGTCGTTTTCGTACAAATTGCTCAAAGTAGCAAACTTTGAAGGTGTCTGTATGTAAAAATGATCCGCCTTCACATGGAATATGAATTAAATGATAAAACTGAACTAAAAAAATAACTGTTATTTTCGGTTTCACAACACATATGCAATTCACGTATAATGTCAGAATGTGTTAATGCTTTTCCACCAAGGGACAGGAAAATTTCCTATTTCCACGATGTTGTAGAGGAGAGATACCGATAGTGTACATAAGGAGCTGTGAAACTCCTGAAAACATCTTTTTTTTTGTGCCATGCAGAGCACGAAACTGTGAGCGCGCTCTCGAATGGCCATCTGAAAATGCTCAGACGTCAAGATAATGGCCTTGCCGCACAGTGGTTCCGATCCAGAAATATGGGGACATTTTGCCAAAAAATCAACTATCTCGCATAGATGTCTGTTGGATATGTTTTGCTTTCTCAATTTCCAGCAATCTCGAAAATGAAAAAAGTAATAAACTGCAATAAAAATTGTTACTGTTATCGACAGTTAAAGTTGGATGTTTTGAAGATAGCATTTTTCATGGAAGAAATTGGTTCCTTTCTTTAACATGTCCTGACGACTCTTTTCAATATTTTTCCACCACTTTTTTAAAAATGAAAAGTATATCTTTAAATTACAAATTATCACTGACAATTAAACATTACTGTTTGCTATTTAAAACAAATTTAATGCTGACTCCATTGGGGAAAATCCTAAAAATTCTTAGTAATTCACATGGAATATCTTTTGACTCTCGAATATTCTCAGAATTTTACAAAGTGGACTATTCTCAGCATATTTTCTTTTATATAATCCTGCAAGAATCGGAATCACCTTCTTCCATTTTTACAAATTATCATTGTTTAAAGCTGCGCGTTTCGCTGTGCGTATAGGTGCTATGGGCGCATTCATCGTCGAGACTATGCTACACTAAAATTCCTTTGGCCACACGAAGTCAGATTTTCAGGACATAGAGCGACATCATAGGGAATTCTTCAGAAGAAACACACTTTCAAATGTTTATGCTATAATATATATAAACCTTCAACAATGATATTCACTGCCATTCTGCATTCAGTTGATACAAAGCCATACGAGAGTGAATCGCGCAACTGTTTGAGCGTTACATTGTAATTTGAATGCAATTATAAATAAATTCTATACATAAAAGAGAAATGTTATCAGCAGAGAAAGCTCTTTGTACGTTTATAACAGCAGACCTGTCCAAATTTCAGTATACATCCATTAGAAATGACGCTATACTATACAAAACCAATCAATGGCCGTCGTATGCGGCATTATTAAAAGAAACAAAAATTGTTATCCACCAAAGGAAGCTATAGATGTAACCGAAAAATATGCAAAAGTTGAGTTACAAAGTTTGTTAGATGACGCGGCTAAACGAATTTTAAAAAGCGTCGGTGATTTACAAAATAAGTCAATTGTCTGAAAAGGCCTTAGAGAGGAGACATAAAGATTTTAAAAATTATAGAAGTAATAAAAGCCGAAAATTTTCACGCACTGCTACAAATGAAGATATATTTCATAGATTATTACTAACTTCTGATCCATATATATCTTCCTTGCGTATAAAGTCCAACAATAATAAACCTAAAACCCTGGACTCAGAGGTTGAGGAACTAATAATTAAATAAAAACTTTTAACAGAGAAGGTAAGAATAATTAATTTAATTCTGTGTCACATAATTCTCAACTGATCACGAATTAAACTTATTGTATTTATTATTGCTTATATTTTAATTTGTGCTTTATACAGGTACCATAGACTTTGTGAATTTTTAAATCTTACCTGGAGATTCTGGAAAATACAGAAACAAGTTTACTCAACTAGCGATTCGTTAAACAAGTAGAAGAGTATTATTAACTAATTAATTAATTTAGACCTGTTTATTTAAAAAAAAAGTGCTAAAATTTGTTATACTTGTACACATATTTAAAAATTGCAAGAAACGCTATTAAATAAACATAAAGTATATTATATTTTACAGTATTAAAAATGAATTCTTGTTAATATTCTTCACTCCAAATTTCACTTCGATATCTTTAATTGTTTAAAAGTTATACCAAAATGTCCCCGTATTTCTCGATCGGGACCACTGTGTGCCGTGGCGAGCTGAAAATATCGGGAACGTGAAAGCAAAATCACGGTTGGGGTTTTCTCTAGACCAAATCCTATGTAAAAAAAATCACGTCTCGGCAGTATAACTTGACCTTTAAGGAGCAAATGTAATGGAAAACAAAAAGTTTTGTTAAGTCATTTTTTTAATAACATTTTATAAGATATTTAGACTTTAAGATAAGATTCTATAATGCCACATATTCGTAAACAAACGAACGAGATTCATAAGTGTGTAAAGTTTCAACAAAATCGGTGATCCGAAGTTCCTGGATTCACCCATTTTTTGCTTTACACATTAAATCAAAAGATTATGTAGCATTTATCACATTTTAAAGAAACACAGATAGGAAAAGATCAATCGTTTTACAATATGTATGTATGTAGATAAAGTAAATAGGTGAATTTTCACCCTGAAGAACGTATGAAGGTTAATCGTCGGACAGTTCACCGTTCTTACGATTAGATAAATAATTGATGATGTTTTTGGAAGCGTCTTGTAGACACGTTAGTCACGCTTTTTTCCTAATGTACCAGCTGTCCATTTAATCGCAAGGAAATGAGTAATTAAATATCGATTTTGACATACTGTGTCAAATGCCCAAGGTTCCGCTGTCGGAGTATTAACACTAGAACTACCGAGCGCTAAACGCGACTGGTGTATATTGCCTTCTAATAACGACAAGAATGCATTTATTCAACTTCCGTACAACTTCTGTTTAAATATGTACTCTAATAGAGAAGTTGGCTAAAACATTACTCCGGGAAACATTTTTATAATTTCAATATTTGTAAAAGAAAAATTTAGAAACCAGTCATTATGACTTGTCCGGTAGTTCTAGTGTTAAGGAAGTCTTCTAGTGTAAAGCGTTATTATGTAGAGCTTGTGTGGACATTCTTGTAAAGAAATCAAACGACTGTTTTGTTTTCAGGGTAGAATACATATTTTCTATTATTTTGGTTATACAATATAATTTTTTTCAGTCACAATACTTGAAATTGTAGGAGTTACAGTTCTCGTACGAAGGTCAACACATTTTTACTCAGAATTTGATACTTTATCGATCCATGGTACAAAAAGTAGGTAACGGCATTAAAAAAAATCAAGATGACCTTGCAATCTCTGAAACGCCTCCACCCACAAGGAAAGCTCGTACCTTATAAGATGTACCCCTTTATGCCATTTAAATTCCACATCTCAAAATTTTCATAAAATGTACCGTCAAGTAACTATTTGAGATGATCAAGTTAGCTGAGATACTCTGTGCATTTGATGTTACAAGAAATAAAAGTCATAAAGTTTCAGATTAGCTGTTCTCCAAATGGCAGAATAAAATTAGCATTTGCGTGAAAAATGTGTCATATTGATACTAAAAACGCATGAGGGTTAATATAATGCACAAAAATCAATTTTCTCATGGTTCTAGTCCAAAAGACTCGCTTAAAGATATTTCTATCAGGGAACACAGACCCGTCACACAGTTCTGGAACGAGAATGCATTTGCTTGGTGCTTCTCTTGACAGGGATGCCGGGAATGCCACCCGACCACGTCCCATTTTCCGTCCTGTTCCGTCAGCCGCGGTGGGTTAGAAATAGCGATACATCGACCAAGCTTCTTCGGAAGAGGCTTTTCGCAATGCACGAGCGAAACCTCGCGGAGAAAGTGGATCCCTTTGTTGCGGTAACGCGCGCGTACGCCGATGGTTGCTTGCTACATATCGCGACGCGCGCGCTTCATACTCGACCGAGTGAACGATCCACGGAAACGTGAAAGAACCTGGACGGATCTCCGTGCGCAGACCTTCGAGCATCTAAAATTGTTTCTTCGTATACGCATCCACGTAAAAATTTCGGCGCTGATCTTTTCGCGAAAAAATAGCGTTTGTCAATTCCGAAGTTTAGCCCGAAAGTCTCTGCACAATCGGATCGAGGAACAGAAGTACTGTTGTTTAAGAAAGTCATTCAATATCCATACTGGGTGCCTCAGGTCGGGTGATGTAAGAAGCGAGAATAAGGTGATTCTATTTGCAAAAATAAGTAAAAAAAGCGAATAACACGTTTACGGATAATACTTCGTTTTACAGAGAAAAGAGTTTGAAAATTTGGCAATTACGCTGTTGAATAGTAATCTGCTGACGCGTCCGATCGTGACCCATGAAGTCTACTTCTTGTGAATGTTAGGATACGCATAACCGCCACATTATTATCTAACTCGATTTTCTCGAAAAGGAAGCATCAACCAAGAAAATGTTATTCGTTCTTTGTTGCCCGATAGAACTAGAATCATCTCATGCTTGTATGACACATCCTGAGACACCCTGTATGGCAGGTCATCCCATCTCATATTTTTGTAAAGCGAAACATAGAAAAAAATCACAATCTAGTTTTCTATATATAAAATATATAAATGTATATATAAAATATATAAATATATATATATATAAAATATATAAATATATATAAATATAATATATAAATATATATAAATATAATATATAAATATATATATAAATATAATATATAAATATATATATATATAATTCTATAGATTATAGAATATGCAGGTAAATATACATAGAACACTAAAGATTGTGATTATATTTTAGTTTTTCCATTCCGAAAACCGGAGAAAGCCGCATCCCTTAGATATGGCTTAATATATCTTAAGTAATGCATTGATGGATTTCTTTGACGCCGCGTCCGACACATTCTCGTTAAAAATTCTTTTTCACACTATCATAATATTTTTAATTTCCTTACCAATTATAAGAAACGCTTTGCTTCAATCTCTATTAGAACACGCACGAAACATTCACTTCACAAAGCAGATTTGCCATATTTCCGATCGTGCCACCAATCGTGGCACTCTGCATGATAAGATCACTACACGGCAATCACTTTGTGCAAACAGTACACGCTAAGAACTGCCACATCTAGAATAGATCTAGAAATCTTCCTCCAATTTCACAATAATTTCAAACTCTTTAACATGAAGCTGTTACCATCTTTCGGCCATGTTAGCCTCCAGTTTCCAATTAGCATCATAACGGACGAACGCCACCGTCACCTGCTCGTCCAGGGATCTCGGTTAATTTTCCTCGAATGGAGAAAATCACGAGGGTCCTTGATTTACGAGAAGGCTCGGTCCATGCAAATTTACGATGTAATAGTGTTCGGTCCAATTTTACTGAAACTGTCACACTTAAATTTGCACGTACCATCCCCACTCTTCCTCTAACACTTCCGAACCCCAATTGTTATGAAACATTGGGGAAAGGTAGTTTTTAGGAAAATATTTCAGTATTTTTTTATCGGTCACCGTCCACATTGAAGGAATGAAATAGCCCTCGAGGTTGGGGGTCAGAACCATATTTGGTCGAACATCTCGATGTACGATGGCCGATAAAAAAATATATGGCTAATACTTTTCTAAAATCGGCGTGTATCACTTCTGCATGTTCCCTTGTTAGTTTCTCGCGCTTAGCGGGACCTTATCTCAGTTGACAATGAAAGAGAATAATACTACTAGAGGAAAAGAAATAGATGGACTTAAAAAAGGTGGTATGAACGTAAAAGGTAATTGTGCAATAAAGAAAATTTCAAATTCAGTCATTTTTGTCTGACCTTTGCAAACGTAATACCAGTGGATTGTTAAGATTCTTCTGATCAAAATGAGTCCAAGCACGTCTCAAATCGAAATTATAGGCTTAATATGAATAACAAAATTGAGAACACATGTATGATTGTTATTTATAAAGTCTATAAAAGTCGGTTGATTTATGTCATGTTTGAATTCATTTTAATTTGATCTCATCAATGGAATTATCGATCCTCGACCGTTGATGCACGACGGATTGCGTCTACTTCGCTTTCGCTCAATATTCGGCGACTCCCATAAATATTTGGCTACTCTTAAAAAGACGATAACGGATTTAATACTGGGCCCTATGATTTGGAATGTTCGGGAAGCTAGAACAAGTAGTTTAATACGTGACGTGAACAAAAATTTGTTAAAAATTGAAATTAATCGGAATTTCCGAAAAAATACTGCAAGTTCAAACGTACCATTTTTTTGTGTAAACCTATATTGAAAATTTAAAAAATAAGTTTTGCAGATCTTTGTTAATTACACATATTCTGAAAATTTCATAAATATCGGTTGGCGCAGGAGAAAACGACAGGCATTGATAGACGTAAGATTCCTTATATTGGTTGCAGTTGGAGGCCAAAAATCGCAAAAAACTGCAATCTTTACCATCTGTGGAGACCACCTCCAACATTCGCCACCAGATGGACAAAACACACAACGCCTTTCCCGCTACTGCTTGATCCATCACCGATTTGTACATCTACCGTCCTAACGATATGCGTGTGTCCAAGGCAAGGCCCGCTAGATAGTCTTATTTACGAGTCCTTTAGCGGGCCTATGACGCTCCATTCCTTTTGCCTTCTCTCTAACACATTTCAGCAGCCGCCAAACCATATTTAAACGTTTGCAGTTCATTACAACGTTGATCGATTTTGATGAAATTTTGAGAATATGTATATGTAACTTTCAGTATTTTCTTTACAATTCCGACCAATTGCAATATTTTCAAAATTTGTTTCAAGTCACGTAATAAACTAATTGTTCTAACTTCTCAAAAAAAATTCAAGTTGTAGGGTTTAATATTAAAAAAGCTGTCTTTTAACTTTAAATCTACCAAACACACAACATGTAAAAGCAAAAGGCCTTGAAGAAGTGAGAAGATTGAATTTATTCAAACATTGTACCGTTTACATTACAATATGTGCTCAAATAAAGAAGTCGATTCAGTCATTTCCTATAAAATCGTTTTTCTAATTTCAATAATTTTAAAGTAGAAAACTGGTCATTTTGACCGTGGTAGGTTCAGTGTTAAGAGTGTCAAAATATTTATCAGGTTAACTGTATTTATTCTCTTACCTTGTCGAGCTGTGCAGGAGTCAATCGCTGGAAGACAAACGTTACCCTGTAACGTAATAATTTTTCTGCTGGATCTCAAATTTTGTAAATTTAAGCGAGTACTACCGTACATTCTCACGCAGTTCCGAGCGCCCCGCCGCTGAATGTGGCCTGCGCGGCGCTGACCGGCCAGACCATCCAGGTGACATGGAAACCACCGCCATCCGACAAAGTTCACGGGGTCGTGCAAGGATACAAGTTGCTATACGAGGCAGGCGGAGCTGTCCTGGAGCAGCAGTCCGGCAGGGAGACGAAGATCAGCCACGCGTTGAGCACGGTGCTCCACGGGCTCAGCCCTTATACCAATTACACAATGCAGGTGCTTGCCTACACTAAGGCCGGAGAAGGTGTCACCAGCAGCCCGGTTTCCTGCATCACCGAAGAAACTGGTAAACTATATAGAATATAGAGGAAACGTAGCACCTCCTCGTCTGTCGAGGACGCGCAGAGACCGGAAGTAAATTTCAGACGCGCCGGATGGCCGTCCCTCTGGCACCTTGCCGACTTTACGGCGCACCGTGCTGTTGATGTGTCGATAGCCCAATAATATGTTCCCGCAATTGTTCGCCGATTCCGTAGCACTGCCTGAAAGGACACGGTCGGCCGTATCGCGAACATCTGGTGCGGTACAGTCGATCTAGGCTATTGAAATTTGAATGGCTGTCGATAGTCATCTTATTGCCTTTCTTCGCTCGAACGCTTCTCTACAGTATGTTCGCAATTAGTCGTCGTTATCTGAAATCGTCGCGATTGTATACTACCAGTTTTACTGGTTGTGCGAGGCATACCTAGTTTATTGTGTGAATAACGTCATTTGATTTAGAACTGGTATTCGTTCTCATGGTTATTATAATTTTGGTATTGCTTTTTCTTATTCTTTAAGTTTCTTTGACCCTTAAAATGTAAACATTTTTATGGTAACCTCAAACAGTAGATGTGAATCTTTCATGTCTGAGGCACCTTTTAAGGAGCAATAGATCTTAAAAAAATCTGAACAAATTCATATACGTATGTAGTACCTTTATATAATTTAAATTGATGTTATCACAATGATTTTCAGAAATAATTCGTTGAAATATTTTATATTGTAAATAGTATGAAGCAAAATACGTGAATTTTATAAACTGTTTGAAATCGTCCGTTCACGAATGACCCCCTTTACAGTTTGCGGGCTAAACCCTCATATGTGGAAATAACGACGCCAATTAAAAACACGATCATAATTTAACTCTCGTTGTTTGTTGCTAAATGAAATTTTACCTTCGAAAGGAACGGGATATGTGAAATGAAGCAATTACATATAAATAAATATTAATTTAAATTAAATAAAGTTTTAATAGATTTTATCAATTGTATATAGTATTGAATTTATTCATTGCGATATTCAGAGGATCATTTTATGATCACATGAAGTATGTAGTAAATTTTTACTTTGATTAATAAGTATTATTTAGAAAAAAGTTAGGTATCTTTAAGGTTACTGTTGAAAGCAGACATTTTTTATGCTACATCCTAATATTTCGTTATTGTTAGTTGATCACACTGGATAGTTTGAAAGAGCTTTTGGATGCATCTTCCTGGTATGTGAAACAATACACAATAAATTTTATTTCAAAAATTTTTTTTTAAAGTCAGCAGATAACGTGTTGTTTCGAGTACCTCGGGTGTTAATTTTTATAAACTCGCCGTGTATATTATGTTTTTAAAGTCGGTATGAAAATAATGGTTACGCCATTAAGTATTAAAAAGGCTAACTCGAAGCGTTTTATTACAACATAAACTCACGCAATTTTATGAACCTTGTTCGCCTGGCGGGAAAATGCTACTTTCTCATCTGATGTTACATTGTCAGACTATATGTTTTTAATATTATAATGTAGTCATTAGAGTATTATCAGATTCAATAAAACAATAGCTGTAGAGAAGCGTCAAAGACTAGCACAATAATTAAGGAGCCCTTGGTATTCTTACGAAAATAACCTCTACTCGGAGCAGTGGAAGTTATACAACAACGCTATGCAGTGTCCCGCGTAACTGCAACAGGCCGGACCTCCTGTCCTAAATCGTCGGAAATAGAATAAACTGTTATAGATCAAAGTTAAATGATATTGGACAATGCATAATATGCAAATGACTTGTTGCATTTTTGTGCATCGGTGCATCATAAAAATGCAACAGCCTCTTTTTTAAAAATAGAAACCTATGTTTTTGACTGCATTGATTGATGTAGTTTTCTGTGCTCAACATAAAAGTATGAACATTCCTATGCTCTAAAATTATTGGTTACGAAGTTATTGTAGCTAAGATTGATGTAGATTTGTGAATTATTTCGTTCTGTCGACCAGTCTTCTAGAGTAAATACATACATAGTGCTCCATGACAATGCTTGTAACTTTTACCTACGATAACTTCCTAACGAATAAGTTTACGATATAAGTATGTTAATACTTTTATATGGAACACAACAAACTGCATGAATTGGAACAGTCATAAATATAGGGTTGCATTTTAAAAAAGGGGCTGCTGCATTTTTCTGATGCACCAGTGTTCAAAAATGCAACATGTCATTTGCATATTATGCACCGTTCAATACCATTTAACTTTGACTCGCAATAGTATCTTCTATTTTCAACCGTTTAGGAGGTACGCCTGTTTCTGTTGCGTACGACATTCTATGTAGACTCATACACGTCTGTACAGTGTTATAAGTACGCAAAAGATCGAATTGAATACGTACTCTAACGCAGTAGTACACGAGGCATGTTGAAATGGCGAAAATCTACTCAAAACACGTACGGTAAACCTGGCTGCGCGAATTGGGAGAAGCCAGAAAGGATCTCGAGGAAATAATTAAACGCGGAAGCCCCTCTCGTCGGGCTGAACGTTCACCGATTATTTGTGTTATCATTCGTGACGGCGCATTTACATTCGTGCAGGGTAAAAACGAGCGGCGAAGTGGCGTTTGCACACGCGCTTGCTATGCTGCCTTAAATTTCGAGCCCTGGGTTGGAGGCTACTCTTGCCAACCCCGAATTCCGTGGAATCGGACGGCTCGCGGGGCCGACGAGCGAAAAGGGGACTAAAAGAGTCAATGACAGAAACTTTAACGCGCCTTTGAAGTAGCATTATGCCGCGGACGGTGCTCCCGTTTGCTAGTCCGCTTCCGGGGAAACTCCGCCGGCAGCCGGTTTTCCATTAAACGCAGCTGCAGCACACCGACACACCGGCCTCGGGCACCGAAACTGCGCGATATGGGTCGCGAATAATTATATGGTTATCTTGAAATTCATAATAACCCCGCAGCGCTGCTTCGTGACGCGGCGTAATCGAAAGGCGTTGATTCAAAATCGACCAAAATTACCCAAGACCAATTTTCCTGAAACTTTGCATATTGGTAGCCCTTTGGGTCTAACATTGATTCCGTGCAAAAACTTTTTCCCAGAACTTCACGGTTACTGAAGATTAATAAAATTAAGATATTTTGCGAAATCTATTATGGGCTGTAACTTTTAATAAAAATAAGATATATAACCGGCACTGATACCAAACAATCATAAAAAATTGAAGCTTTCCAACGGTGTATAAGTTTATGTAATTTATTTATTGCTAACCTAATTTTTTCACGTTTTTCGTGTTTTTCAAGGTGTAAAAAATTCAGAAAAATTGCAATTCCCAAAAAAAGTATCGCCTGATTTTAACCAAAAACGCTGCATTAATAGTACATTTCATGCCCTTTCGAATGGTGTTTGCCATACCTTGGGGAAATTATTCGTTTTTGAGTTATAAAGTAAAATGTGAGTAGAAGTTGAGGCGCGCGGTCAACTACTCAACCTATATATTCATTTCAAACGTGGAAAAAACGCTTCCTGTAATTATATATATACTTTTTGGAAGCGATAGTTCGTACTTTTATTTAAATATACACAAGTTCCGTAACTGATCAATAATATTTACAATTTAATTTATTGATAACGTTGTTTCGTTTTGTAAATTGTCCTGTGGTGCAAGTATCGAAGATTGCTCTATACTGTCGTTTGTGATATGACTTTTGCAACATTCTGATCTTTCGTGGATTATAATATAATCATTTATCAATATTTCTGTCCTTAATCTTTTATTAATAAAAGAAAGATTTTTTTCTTCAATTCCTCTACAACCAAAGATGCACTTCGAATGACACTTAGGAGCTGCTTTTATTGGTAAAGTGGCGGAAGATTCAGTGTCCCACCCTCTCTCTACTGGTACTGAAGGTGATATTACACCTTGGAAGCTTGTTCCAGCTTCTTGGTCATCAGTATTTGAAAATGGAGATTCTAAATAACATTTGTTACAAAACACTTGATTTGATTTAAGTTTCTTCTCCTTCTTCGTTCTTTTTTTAAAGAAAAATGCCACATTTTTCGCATTTGTTAGAACTCACATTTAGTTATTTCAGTTATACTAATCACGTTTACTATTAGTCACATGTACTGTCAGAAATACTGTTATTTAAACTATGCACTACACGATGTACCTTATACACTACACCGTTATTAATAAAAGAAAATTAAAATAATCCAATATTCTAACGAAATGTTGCGCACATACAAAATTCTTTTACAGACGATGGATCTTCGCGACACGACAAGGAAAATGAAACTGATGATTTGTCTTTGGTCTAGTTAAAAGAAATGCATAGATGTCTACCACGGCAGCAGTAATCTCAAAGCGCGAAACGTGAAAAAGTGAACACTTCTCGTAAATACTTGATTTCTCTCTCGAAATTCTAGATGGTTGCGTCTGATGAAAATGATTGTTTCTTTTAGTCCTTTAATTCTGGGTATCGATGAAAGAGTGAATAGTTTCGTTTCGGAAAATCTTAAAACACTGTATGTTTCGTTTGAGATTATTAAATACTGTCGTGAATATAAATAGAAACAAACTGAAGAAGATATGTTACCTGATAATTGTATAATAAGATATAATATAAAATAAGCAATATCTGCATTCTGGTATAATTATTGTAAAATATATCCAATGTGTTCCATTGTTTCAAAACAGTAGAATTGATAACAATAGCATAGCTGTGTTATGTACAGTGTATATATAATCATAGAAAGCGTTTTTTCCACGTTTGAAATGAATATACAGGTCGAGTAGTTGACCGCGCGCCTCAACTTCTACTCACATTTTACTTTATAACTCAAAAACGAATAATTTCCCCAAGGTATGACAAACACTATTCGAAAGGGCATGAAATGTACTATTAATGTAGCGTTTTTGGTTAAAATCAGGCGATACTTTTTTGGGAATTGCAATTTTTCTAAATTTTTTACACCTTGAAAAACACGGAAAACGTGAAAAAATTATATTAGCAATAAATAAATTACATGAACTTATACACCGTTGGAAAGCTTGAATTTTTTATGATTTTTTGGTATCAGTGCCGGTGCGATACCTTATTTTTATTAAAAGTTACAGCACATAATAGATTTCGCAAAATATGTACTTTGGCCCCCTCCCCCCCGTAACCGTGAAGTTCTGGGAAAAAATTTTTGCACGGAATCAATGTTAGACCCAAAGGGCTACCAATATGCAAAGTTTCAGGAAAATTGGTCTTGGGTAATTTTGGTCGATTTTGAATCAACGCCTTTCGTGTATCACAAAGAAAACAGGGTCCAATGCGACTGTTCGTCGACGGTAAAAACGACCGTCTACTCTTTCTCTGCATCCTTGCCAAGCGCTTTACCTTTGACCTGAAAAGTATTGAGTACAGCAGATAAATAGCTTGAAATTTTTAGGTGTTACATGGTGGAGAGGTAACGTGTTATGGGCCTGAGTTTCTTAATTCATTATCGTGCCATTTTTTCACGACCAACAATATTTAGAATGAAACATTCATATTTGATATTGAATTTGTGGGTAGAAACATTTTGCGGATCGTCTGATATTACAAGATTCAAATGTTCTTATCGTCATTTTTGCAAAAGATTAAGTATTTAGGACTTCACAGGATTTTATGCAAACCAGAGCCGTTTATTCGGTTGTAACATAGATGTACAAATTAAATCGTAGCTTTCAGAATTAATTAATTGTAACTTTATTTTACATTAAAATCTTCTAGTTGTTATATTGAAGATATATTAATCGATTCTAAGCATAGCAAGTAATACATATGATTATAGAGAGTAGGATGTATTTTAATTAATTGTAAATAATCAGTAAATTCACAACGAAAATGCTACGAATTAATTTATACACCTAATCAATTCCATCGGTTGAAAATATAAATATGTTATAATTTTAACGATTTAGTTGTAACTTATTGCAAATTCACAAAAATTCAGATCGCTCCTGTTAAAGATGTTCTATTAGATAATGCTTGTCGAACTGTATGCACCTACATAGGCAACACACAAAAGAGAAAATACTGTAACGATCGCGAGGTTTGTTTGAGTGGGTCAATTCGAGCCTCCATCAGGAGGAATATTTCACAAGGAATTCGTTGCCGCATTGTTCGCGAAATTTAAGAATGTGCCCTGAATTAGTGACACGAGAGCTGAGCATAGCTCTTACAGTGGTCGATAGTTCACCTTGAATTGATGCCAAGGACTGAAGAGTACGAACGAAAATCACTGACCATCAGATTGATTATCGATTCAAATAAAATCAGAAAACCGATCTAGATTCATTAACAAATACACAGGAATTAATTTCATGACAACAAAAATACAATCATACGCGTCAAATCGTCGAGTTCAATTTATTTCATATCGTAAAAGTTAATAAAGAATGAAAAACACGGTACATCCCCAGAGCTTTCATCAATAAACTTCTCAGAAGCTTTTCTTCCGAAGAATCGATTTCAGCAACGCACACTTCGAAAGTAGAACGATTATCAAAATATTTTTTTCTAATCCTGTAAAGTTGATCAAGTCAGATACGTCTATTCTCATGCGCTTTTAGCGTGATTTATTGATTGTAAAAATGCTTCGACAGATACGGACAAGGTATCTCTCTCCTTGCCAAAAAAATTGATGTTAACATCTAGCTCAATGGTCAATCAAACGCCAAATAACAACGAAGAGATTTTCCATCCAACCACAGCAAGGTTAACTCAGAATAAATTCTAACAAGCAAAGTTAGTTTTCGAACAATTGACAAATAATAAACATCAAATCAATCTCAAGTCTTTCTCCGAGAGAAAATTTAGTTTCTTTCAAATATTGTATTTTATACATTTTCTTCGACACTGTTGACGTCAGCGTTGACGTTTCAGGTTTGATACGCATAAAAGTGTTTCTTGCAAAGGCTGTCCCACCATAAACAATTTGGGGAGTGCACAGCGAAACAAACAGTCGGGGACAAACGTAAGTGGACACCTGTTAAAAACTAATAACTTTTTTAAATTGGACCAAACGACCAGTTTTTTTTGAGATGTTAAAAGAATCAGTTTACTAGGTAATGTATTAATAAAATTAATTAAAGATCACCGTTGGTCGAAATTGTTACGACAAACATTAAGGTCTCGATTTTTAACTTTCTCATCTGTGACTATAATAAAAATTTAATATTCGCTTTTTATAGAGTTATGAAAACTGTATACAGGATATCTCATCTGATTCCGACATTGGGTTTACGTCACTGTTATGCTATGTAGCAAAAACATTTTTAGCGATTTTTTAATGGCTTCGAGAAGGGCATGTTATGATATTATTAGTTTGTTTCTAGCCTCTGTGGCTGCTTAAACATATTGGACCTTTTCTTATGAGACTATTTAAAGAATGAAGTTTAAAACAGCATGCGATACTTTAAACAATGTAAGACAATCATTAATCCGTCGATTTCAAAAGTACCGTGACGTAAATAGTCATTAGTAGACTCCGGATGTCTATGGTAATGCATTTTTTATAAAAAGCAGATAAAGGAATGGAACCAAGGCAGAAATATCTTTCGTGATTAGAAGGTTCTAAAACTACATCTTTTATTTTGAATTTTTTGCATTTTGCTATCTGTAAATTCATTCCACATAAAAGTCTTAAAAACACGCTACCTTGAGAGTATACATGTAATTTATACTAATTACACAATTTTGAATCATTCATTAAGTGTTAGACGTTTAATTTGAAAGTTTACATTTCAGATTCGAATGGTAAAGTCACAGTACTTTGATGATGTTAAACATTGTGTGAATTTATAGTGTGTTTGAATATTCTAAAAATGTCAGAAGATCGAAAGAAGAGAACATCATTCATGAAAAATGTCATCGTTGGCGACCCAATTTCGTTTTAATGAAAATAATGAAAATAGTATTTACTGTGAAATCTATAATAAAAATGTGAAATGGAGCAACATCAAATATTTCTAGTATACATATTTGCCTATTTTTCGTGCATAAATATTTCTTACTCTATATGTTTATTACATATTTATCATTCATAATAATATTTCGTAAAATAATGATTATTCAACATACATAGGTTAATATTTATTTATAGAGAGACTGTCGAGCTGCATCGATGAGTCCATTAAAATATATATGATTCTATTTTTAAAGAATAGGTTTAATCTTCACATGACCTTTACGCGTCCACTTACATATAAACAAACGGTCATTAAAAAATGACCATAAATATTTTGCTACATATCGTAATAATGATATACACCAAGTGTCAATATCAGGAAAGACGCCCTGTACATGTATATTCTTCATCGAAATCGGATGACGCATAAAAGAGCTAAAGGCATTGATAGAAGTAAAAATCTTTGAGTTTTGGGCTTAGGGCTGACTTAAATCGCAGTTTGTCACAGTTTTTGTCATTTTTAATCATTTATAGGTCACATCAATCTTAATCAATTCCAATAAAACTTTATGAATGTATACAACTTATTTATATCTGCAGGAAGGATACTTTAAATTTTCATTATAGGCACAGATAAAAGAGTTAAAAAACTGTTGGGAAATAGAGGCGACTGAATCACGAGTACTTATTAATATAAACTGAATAGATATATTTAACAGTGATACATGTATAGAAAACGTGTGCGGTACATAGCGCGACTATACTTCTTGTCTTCTAACTGCGCGAACTGCTCGAACGTTTCTTCCGCCAGGCGTCTTACCATTGTGGTGTGAACATATGCACATCATGGTTACCAACAAAGTCGCGACCTTCACTTTTTTCTTCTCATTTTTGACCAATAATAATTTTTTATTAATTCTTTTTGTACATTACCTAGCAAACTACTCCTTCTAACATCTCAAAATAACTCGAGTAGTTTCGTGCAACTTTAAAAAAGTTTTTGGAGTATGTCCACTTAATTTTGTCCTCGACTGTATATCGTGTGCAAACTTGATGACTGGTTTCTAATCAAGTTAATTTGAAATAACGCAACAACGGCACGGTTGTAAACTTTGTCAGCGCGAGATCATACTGTATGACGTGTATGAACAAGAACAACGCTACCGTCTCGTCAGACCCATTTCGAAACGGACGTTCCGTCATGACGGTACCGTTCTGGCCGTAGTTCCGGACCCACCGGAGCGTGTGAAAGCAGTAACCAGCAACGAGGACGCGGTGGTGATATCCTGGCTGCCTCCACGGCGACCAAACGGCATCCTCACCCAGTACACCGTTTACATTCGCGTGTTGGACCAGGGCCAAGAGATGAAGATCACTAAAAGCATGCTGCCTGCGCAGAATTTGCACCACGAGGCGACCGGCTTAAAGCAGCGCGAGTCCTACGAAGCCTGGGTTACTGCCTCTACCAAAGTAGGGCAAGGACCTAGCACTCCGGTCATCAAACTGCAGCTGAGCAATACCGGTGAGCAGGCGCTGACAATGAGTCACGAAACTTTCCTTGCCGCCGGAGAACGTTTCCCCTATCGGCGTGGTCAGTCTCCCCGTGGAATTGATTCACGTTTGTGTTTCGTGGAGAGTTGGATTCACGCGCGAATTTCGACCCAATGAACACGGAAGCTTTATGAAAAATTCGAGGTCGGCCTCCACGGAGATCGCCCCGTGATCACGACCCGCGCAATTTTCTCTGCCTTTTTTCCTCGTTTTCTACCATCACGCACAGTGGACCAGAAGCTTTAAAAAAGTGGCCATAACCAAGTCGAAAATTAACGTAAGAAAAACTTATTATCATGTTCAGGTATAATTGAGTAGTAAACCCGGCGGAACATATTCGATCACAATCGTGAATATTATTTTTGAGTGAATTATTTAGGCATATATAACCGAAAAAAATAATACTGTATACAGACTATTCGCGCTATTACCAGCTATCGTATTTCTTGTAAATAATAAATGTTAGAAAAAATATAGAAGAGGAAATATTAGTACTGTTTTTTCACGCAACGGACTGGCGTCTGCATTTTTTTGTATTTGCACAATTATTTTAAAAATGAAGGAGACCTACAATTTTTTAAATAGAATGCTATATACTTTTTTATATCATAAGACAGCGTATATCAATTATTCAAGGTCATACGAGGTCAGAAATGGAAGAAACATGTTGAATATTTTGTACGTAATATTTCATAATGATATCGTTTACGATATACCGCCCAGAGATGTAAATGACTTGAATACCAAAATAAGGCAGGCATGTGCATTAATATCTCGGACAACATTAGAAGGAGCTACCAATAATGTAATTAATAGAGCCAACATATGCATTCATGCACAAGAAAGTCATATTGGACATTTTAGCTTTGTCGATGAAGAATACTTGTAAACACATTCGTATAAAATATTCAAAATGTTCTTCTATTGCTGACCTTGTATGACCTTGGAGATCATTGTGTCGTATACGAATGAATTTGTTTTGACACACACTATCATATGATAGAAAGAAATATATAACATTCCATTTAAAAAATTGTAGGTCACCCTATAAAAACCTTCACGTCTAAAAAAATAGTGTAAACACAACAAAACTTACATACGCCATTACGTTGCTTGCGTAAAACGGTATTACTTTTTCTTCTTTCATTTTTTTCTAATATTTACTATTTGCAAGAGTAACGCTGGCTAGTAATTGCGTGAACACTCTGTATATTGGACAAATATGGTGTAACAGTTAATAATATAATAGAAAAATATAATAATATATATAATAAGATAATCGCTTGTCTTTTTACCAAATATGAAATATTAAACTGTTTACCTCTATGTGAAGCGACATGACAAAGCATTAGAAAACTGTTTAATATTTCTAACGACAAAAACAACGACACATATGGTGAAAAAAATGTTCTAAATGTTTGGAGATGATTAAACCTTTTCTTAAATCAGTGTGTAATTTGTTCCTTCTGTAAACTATGGAAAAACGATAATATCAATTTTTATATTAATATTTTCTTTATACATAATGAGTACTATAATTGTATTTGCCTTTATAGTACATTTAGTTGCTAACCACTTCTGAAATAAATGTGAAAGGCTTTAATATTTCTCATGTTCATGATAGTGATCGTCAAGGCATGAATGTAAAGGGAGGTAAAGGTAGTAAGGTACTGACAAAAATTAACCGATCATATAGATAAGATGGTTAGAACGAAACTCATATACATTAGTTGCCACCTGAAGTAGTAAGATGCAAAGAAACTCGTTTTAATAAAGCAACCCAAATTACCAGTAATAGTGATTACGGAGTCTGAAACCGCTCTGTAACTTTCTCTTGGTAGGCAATCTACAAGCGCCTCTATTCGAAAATTCTATAGCAATCTTACTGAATAAGCAATTTGGTTTACCTGCGTTTTGGAGAACTCTTTTTTTCAAGTTCTTTTTATACAATCATATAGATTTCGACGAGAAAACGCCGAAAATGAAAATCTTATTGTGCGGAATTCATGGTGAAAAAGTTATACGCGTATAAAGTTGAACACTTTTAAGCCTTTTTGGCAGTTTAAAGCGCCGCCATATTGATATATTTGGTAGGTGATACACATAAAATGGGCTAAATACTTCCAAACAGATCCGTTAGATGACAGCACAAACACAGACGTAATACCACAGACGAGGTATAAGAGCAGACCAATCACCATATGGGGTTTCGTCACAGACGAGATATAGGAATAGACTGGACATCTTATGGGACTTGGTGGCCATAGGAATCTGTAGTACCGTCACCTTAAAGTGCCAGTGATTTTAGCGTCCTCTACGCTTTGAGAACGGTGAATTCGGGAACGAGATCCAGTGCGACTCGGGTTCGACTCGTCACACTTCTACAGTGTTGTCAAGTCTACAGTACGCAACGTTGTCAGATTATGAGTAATCAACATATCCAACATAAAAATTATCGGAGAGCGCGATCGCGAAGAGGCTCTCTTCTGCCCGGTCGCCGTAAAGAGAGCGTATTGGAAAGAAATCTCTTTACGTTAACAACCTTACGCTAGCTTATATTGAACTTAAGTTCTTTCCATTTAATATTGTACAATATTTGTAATGTTTCTATTTCTACGTATTGTACATTTTTATATTGCATTATTTAAAATTTTATGCTTCACTTTAATTTAATCTCAAATTTATTTTTAAATTATACATATACAGGGTGTTCGGGCTATTACTAGCCAGCGTTTTTCTTGCAAATAATAAATATTAGAAAAAAATGATAGAGGAAAAAGTAATACTGTTTTCGGTAAGTAACATAACGGCGTATGTAATTTTCTTCTGTTTGCATTATTTTGTTAGAAATGAAGGTGACCTTCAATTTTTTAAATGTTAGCTATATATTTTTTTATATCATATGAAAGCGTATGTCGAAACAAATTTATTCGTATACAACACAATGACCTTCAAGGTCATACAAGGTCAGAAATGACAGCAAAACTTTGAATATTTCGTACACAATATTTCGTAAGGATATCATTCACGATACACAACGCCCAGAAATGTAAACGACTTGCAAAGGAAACTAACGCAATCATGTGCATTAATATTTCGGACAACGTTAGAAGAAACTAATAAGAATGTAATTAATAGAGCCGAAATATGTAGTCCTGCACAAGGAAGTTATATTGAACATTTACTATAGCCTCGTCAATAAAGTATACTTGTAAACGCATTAGTACGAAATATTCAAAATATTTCTTCCATTTCTGACCTTGTATGTTCTTGAAGGTCATTGTGTCGTATACGAATGAATTTTGTGTTGACACACGCTTTCATATGGTATGAAAAAATATATAGCAATCCTTTTACAAAAATTGGAGGTCACCGATATTTTCATGAAAATAGTGTAAATACAAAAAAATTACATACGCCATTATGTTGCTTGCAAAAGCAGTATTACTTTTTCCTTTTTCATTGTTTTCTAATATTTATTATTTGCAAGAAAAACGCTGGCTAGTAATAGCGTGAACACCCTGTATATATATATAATACAAACAATACATATATTTAGTAATGTTAACAGGACTGGTCACGTGAAGGCGTGAACAAAGGTCTTAGCAATCCCAGAATAAACAACGTTTATAAAATTATAAAGCAATATAAACAAATAATAGTAAAAGCATCAGCGTGATAAACATTTACAACATAACTTCTATACTCCAACAAATGTAGATATGCCGCCAGATGTAGTTCAATGGTATCACTATCTATAGAAACCACAATTTCAATAGAATAATAGCGGATTTTCCCATAATTTCGAAATCCCTATGCGCCACCATGCTAAGGTAGCCTCGCGCAACCCTAAGCAGGTACCCCTCGAGCGTATCCCTCGAGCGTACCCTTTCGATTTCGCGACGACGGAAAACATTTACGCCAGGAACCTGTGTATTAAAATACACAAGAACACAACTTTGCGTTCGCAACACATTAAAATTAAAAATCCGTCCGGAAAATTGTTTGTAGCATTGTAAATTATTGTCCATGTTCTTATGTTACACATGAATGTATTCTACGCTTTGAAAACAGAAAATGTTTGAGGGGAACCATACGGTGCAAATGAATCATTTGGTTAGGAAAAATAGTAAAAGATTTCATACTCTTTTCAGGTCAAAATGCACATTGTTAGATTTTCTGTCCTTTTAAACGTCCTATTGTATTCATGTAAGGATACGCACGCACACCATTGAGCCATGCTTCACCGTTCAGGTAGGTCCTACCCAAGCGGCAGAGTAGTGGTAGGCCCATGCCTCTCTACGTAACTCTATACAATCAAAACGTTATGAAATTCTTAACAACTTTTCCTGACTAAACGGTTCGTTTGCAGAATATAATTTCTCTCAAACTTTTTCTATTTTCAATGCGTAGAATGCGTTCATGTAAAAAAAATGAACATTAATTATCAATGTTGTATCGTCGAAAGTTCTTCAACATGAAGAAATTTCGTATTTCAAATTAATATTATAGACTAATTATGGAGAAGGAACTATTTACAAATAAATGAGACGAATTTGAGCCGAAATGAAATCCTTTTGATTTATTGGCTCGTTGGGGAAAAAGCCTTATGGCATAAAAAACCCCAGAAGTTAACAATTATAATCCTTACAATAATCGTGAAGGTGTGAGCATGCGGTAATGTGAGACTCACATGAGACTGCATAACTCTGCGGGGTCCCTAACGTATATATGTGTGTGTGCTAAGCACGACCTGGTGGAGTACGACTCCGAGGGATCCCTTATAAATTTGTGTACATGAATGATATGACAGTCTCATATGAATCCCACCGAAAGAATATGATTTGCACTCTAGGAATATTAATTATCACGAGATGAACTATCGTTATGGGTTTCCGTTTACAACTTGTCGGGAGAGTGTCTCGTGACGACTTGACCGGATCCGTTTCTCGAATAGAACTAACTATTTTTCTTACGAAGTCTCCCCTTTAACGTCCTACCTCTCCTCCGTTGAGGAGTTCGGCGAAATTCGGCGCCAAGCAGTCGACCAACGGTTTTAATTATGTGTACAATGTTTACATCGGGCCGACCCGTGCCAACATTGTATACAAAGACCGCTTCGTCGCGAGAAAGTTTCATGCTCGCGGTCGAACAAATGTCATAAACAATTATGCATATATGTTTTTACAAATATCCAACGGCCCAAAGTTGTAGAATCCCACTGTGGTGGTCTTTAGGTATAACTTTTATATGTATAGCTCCGAAATCAAGTATTAATTCGATTATATGCAGCTGAGCAGTGAAATCAGTTATAGCAATAAACATTATAGTGTAACTAAAACTGCCTCGTAGAAACAATGAAATTGGTTACTTGATATCAAAATTGATTATTCATTTTGAATGCTAAGTATTAGCATACTTGCTTACCATTTAGTTTATTACTAGTTTATTAGTTTCTCACAATAAATGAAGTTATTGTAAATAACCGGTGGATAAAAATTTATTAAATGACATTAGATCTGTGCGTATTATTTATATCTGTTTATTACATTTTGATGTAATTATATAGCTATGTATGCATTATTAGATCAAAATGTAATAAAAAAGCTATAAAATATGCATATTATGACGAAATGTAATAACAAGGTATAAAAACGAAAACATTAGGAAGGCGTAAAAGATAAAATTACTAAACTTCCGTTAACGATGCATATAGAGTAAGTAATTTTTCGATAATTAAAAAAAGGCTTTATAAATGTCATATTCAACATTTAAACCGAAGCATCACGCATGTTTGCTCCCGCCGAATCATATTAAGTACACGCAATGCGAATGGAGTATAAAATTTTTTCTTCGTGTTAATAATGCTCAGAAAGTGTGTTTCAAGTGTCCAAGGACCGCAAAACCGACGGCCACCGGAATACATTGCTGATGTCCATTCTATTCCTATATCTCGTCTGTGGTTTCGTGTCTCACACAATAACAACTGGTTTTCTTAGGCCCTCTACGCTGATGAACGATAAATGTAGGAACTAGATCCACGAAAACGATTAAAAACAAATGGCTGACGATTTTTGTCTGTAAAAACAGTTATGATATCGGTTTCGGTCCCTGAAACAGTTATGAAGGACCGATATTCTAAATAACTGTTATGAAGGACCGAAATTTTGGTTGATATTGCTTCATCATCATCATATATATATATATATATATATATATATATATATATATATATATATATATATATATATATTAGCCGATCCCGCAAATATACCATACTATCTAACACATGCGCTGAACACTCATGATCTATCCAGGGCATGCGCCGGACAGACCTACCTACCTCTACCACTCAACGAGTATCCAATATGGCGACGGTCTAACCTGTCAAAAACGCTTGAAACTGATCATTTTTACACGCGTATAACTTATAAACCAGTGAATTCCTTACAACCATACACACATTTTCGGAATGTCTTCATCGATATCTACAGGATCACATAAAAAAAGTTCAAAAAAGTTAAGAACACGGAGTTCTCCAAAACGCAGTCGAGTCAGCGATTTTAAACTAAATAGCAAGTTTCAGAAGCGTCTAATAAAATTTTGAATTTTGACCACTTTTTGGGAGCTTTGATCCACTGTACGCTGACGCGATCCTTTCGGCGTTCGTTTCGTATGTGGGGAATACTTAATTGACGCGTCCTCTGTGTTTAAGTTCAAGGACGAAGTTTGCGGCTCGTTCCAGTCAACTTCAGATCACTAGATTACAGTAACCAGGAATGGCAGCCAAGTTTTCGATTACCTTTCCTCCTCGCACGCTCCGTCCGCCTCCCGCATGGGACGGAATTATGCATTTTAATCTCGACCCCGTGGAAGTTTTCATTCGCGCGTCGAAAGTATCACCGGTTATTGAAACAGTCGCCAGGAATTGAGGGAGCCACCTCTCGCTCCGAACGTATATCCACGGTAAAAATGTCCGGTCATAAGGTAGCTCTGAACTCGTGGAAGTTTCAGAGCGGAGCCGTAAACTTTCGTAACTGAACTCAAACACGGATCACGACTGCGAGAAAGTTTAATGAAGAGCAAGAATAACCGGAACGTTTAATTAGTTCCAGCAGCTATAATATCGTTCGGCGTAGCACTCGTGGTCCCGTTTAAGGTGGACGTCAATATGCCTTGCCTGGCCGTTGGTAATCCACGGCCAACAGTCGAGTGGCGACGCGGGGACGTTAGGCTGCAGAAGTAAGTGATGTACGAACCATCAAACAGGATCCAGCCTTATCGTGGATTTCCTACAGATCCGACGTTGGACTGGATAACACGCTCACGCTGAGGAACGTGCAGAGAACTCATGAGGGCAACTATTTCTGCCATGTGAAGAATCCGCTCGGATCGGACGAAATCACATACAGCCTGCAAGTTCAAGGTATGTGGATTAGTAATGGAGCTTCTTTTAATTGAGACCGCTCCAACGATACTACAATTCGCATCACAAAGCCCGATTTCCCAGAAGTCATTTTTAATTACAGTAATGTATTGGAATACAATAAATATACAGGGTGGCCCACATAACTCTTAACAGCTCAATATCTCGAAAAGTATGCCATCGATTTTAAAGTTCTTGATCTTATATTGCATGGATCTGAAGGGCCTTTCTAACTACATAAGGTGTAATTTCTACTACTTTAAGGGGCGGGGGTACCTTTATAATTTTAAATGGAACCCTCTATAAAACGTTACATATTCAGATTCTACAGGAAAAAACAAGTCAACTTTGTCTGAAACATTTTTTTGTCATATTTCCATGATGAGATATAACAGTTTAAAGTTTTGACTTCTACATAGGTACTTACTGGAAGCGCTCGGAAATAACGTTATAATTTCCGAGCGCTTCAAATAAGTACCTATGTACAAGTCGAAACTTTAAACTGTTATATCTCATCATGGAAATATCTGACTAAAAAATGTTTCAGACAAAATTTACTTTTTTTTCCTGTAGAATCTGAATATGTATCGTATTAAAGGGGGTTCAATTTAAAATTATAAAGGTACCCCCGCCCCCCTTAAAGAGGAAAAGGGGGGCCACTTCATGTTTATGTAGTTAGAAAGACCCTTCAAATCCATGCAATTTAAGACCAAGAACTTTAAAATCGATGGCATAGTTTTCGAGATATTGAGCTGTTAAGTGTTATGTGGGCCACCCTGTGTACTAATTAAGTATACAGTACTCTCGCTATAAATGTTCGAAAGATCTTGCATTTAATTGTCCGAGAACTATCCCCACTACCGCGGGGTACACCCCGTGAGGAACCAGGAAGCTCGAGAGGCCTCGTTCGACGAGGAGTGTAACATAATACGCGCCGAGTATATCGGTGTGAGACCACTACTAACCCAATAACAAAATTTCTTTATTTTTCATTGTTTCTTTATGGGACTTTCTCCAACATATTCGTGGAATTTTTCCGACGATGACGATACCAAATACGATATAATTGACATTTATTTGTGCAATGAATGACAAAAGTTTCGGACAGGTGGTTGGAACGTTCTCTTTCTGTTCCATATGATTTACTTCTTTGCGTCCGAAACTTTTTTCGTTCATTACACAAATAAATGTCATCGGAATTATATCGTAATTATTATCATTTTCGTTAGAAAAATTCCACGAATATGCTGGCGAAAGTCCCATAAAAAATAATGAGAAATAAAGAAGTTTTGTGATTGGATTTTTAGTGGTCTCACACCGACATACCCGGCCCGTATTAAGTTACTCGGCGATCGAGGCTCACTGTCCTTTTCTACGTTCGGCAGAGGTCAAATAATAGTATTTCCTTATAGGTAAATGTCTCTAACCGAACCCCTGCTTTGGACATTTATAGCAAGAGTACTGTACACAGTATTGTCTCCGCGAGTGTCGAAAAGGTATATGCCATGAATTTCGAAGTTATAGCCTACCACTGGGGGATGTCCCTTGGAACCAGTCAAGCAGTAAACCTGCTGGATGACTGCACCAGCGAGGGGTCGAGTGTCGGTGACACAAACCAATGCAAACAAAGCAAAAGATTGCAACTTTTATAATTTCTTATTTTTTTTACGAAACTTTTATCATCGTATTCGTCTCGCTTTTCTAATTCAAATAACACCAAACACGATGTAGTTACGATCATAATTACTTGTAAAACAAGCGATTAAATTTTCGAACTTGACATTCATGGTAGTAGAGACACGAATTCGGTACATGTGAAGTCTGTTGAAACTCTAGCTAACAGGAAACGGAAATGAAGAGGTATATGAAGTGTAGAGAGTGTAGGTAACAAAAATTATAATATAACAGAAAAGGGTATGAAATATGATACAGTGTAATGATATGAAATGACTACAGGTCGTGAAGCTCACGAACTGTTTGTATGGAAGATTCTCGTGAAGCTCTCGAGCATCGCAGCGACGAATATGGTTCGGTGTGCAGCGCACAGAAGTAAACACCACCGTTAATTGTCACTGTCGGTAGATGACGAGAGCGAGCGCGGTTTCGACGCGCCTATTTATACTTGCTCGGGACCATCGGTTCGGAAGGATTGAGGAGTGGGATTTTTGAAATTGCAGGGAGCCGCCAGCACCTAACGTTCGTTGGCAATATCGGGGCATTGCCCTAACGACAGGTGTGGCGAGGGAGACAATGGAAAATAGACGTTGGATTTAAAATATGGAATATCGGAACGATGGCCCACGAGGCAAGTACGATGCGAAATATAAACAGACGGCGCCGAATCAGTTTACAACCGCGGTCGTTCACCGCGGTGCAGGCGCCGAGCTCGATCAGCTGAGCTCGGCGAGGTGATGAAAAACACCCGAAACGCGAAGTTCTTATGTCTAAGCCCCACGTTGGGCGCGGGTAAGAAATCGACGTAAGAACCAGGCTCGAGCGGTATAAGAAATCTATTATACTAAGGGAATCGCGTCGCGGAACGTGATTCTAAATTGGATTACATCTTAAACAAGTCCGAAACTTTAATCGCTTGTTATACACGTAATTATGATTGTAATTGTATCTTGTGTGTTATCTCTTTACTCCGAAAAAAGAAATGAATACGATAGTAGAAGTTTCATTGATGAAAAACCAAAAATAAGGAATTTTGATCTTCGAATTTAAAAGGCTTAACTGGCACGAGTTCTTTGACCAGCGGTGTCCAGCGTAGGGGCCCCTCACGCGCCTGCTTCTCCTTCCTACTGTCAGTTTGCGCAGGCGCAGTGTGTTCTCACCCCGCCGACCAAGAAACCGAGTAACCGACCCGTGTATCATAAAACAATCGACGATCATCTTTTTAACGCGGGAAGCAAGCATATTGGTAGTCGGTTGGCCGCGTCACGGCGCTATGGAAACGGCGAACGGTGATGGGGACGGCGTTCAGCTCCTGGAACCGAGTTTGGACATCGCTGCCTTTGTCGTTTGCCGAATGTCCAAACCATTGTCCCTCTTTCTTTCTCAATCACGATTCTTCTCTACGTTCGACAGACTATAAAGAATGTAGTTCCTATTCTATGAATGTCGCGCGGCATACCCTAAAATACGACTCTTACGGAGAGAATACCGCACTACTTAAGTAGATCATTTAAAAACTGGGATTTTTCTTTGAAGGCCAGGTGAAAGGAAATACCATGGTGCACGACTATGACTACACGTTTATTAATATAATTATTATACTGCCGATCGCACGCATCCTTACGCTTGCGAGTTCGCACACAGAATAGACCGACGATCGCGCGGTAGCGGTCAACGTGTTGCTAAACAAATGAGTACTTCCTCATGCGTCTTACGCGGGCACTTTGAATGTCTCAACAAAACCGAATAACTTTTTTAAAATTAAGCCAAATGACTTGGGTGTTTTGAGATGCTAGAGGGATTACTGTACTAGATAATGTGTGAATATTTTTTTTTAATTGCTGTTGGTCGGAGCTGTGAAGAAAAAAGTAGAGATCATGATTTTTGACTTTTTTTATCTCTGCCTAGAATGAAAATTCAAAACATGCTTTTTGTAAATCTAAGTGAATTATACACATGTACAAAGTTTCATCGAAATTAGGTGACACAAAATAGCCATAGGTATTGACAGATGTGAAAATCTTTAAATTTCAGTTTTACATCGCATTTTCTCACAACTTTTGTGATTTTTAATAATTTATGGCTCGTGGCAACCTTAATCGATTATGTTGAAACTTTGTGTATGTAATTTAATTTATTAAGATTTATTAAAGGCACGTTTTAAATTTTCGTTCTAGTCAGAGATAAAAAAGATAAGAATCGTGACTTCTCTTTTTTATTCATAACTGCGTCCAATAGCAATTTTAAGAAAAGTTTTTCACGCATTATCTAGTAAAGTAATCGTCCTAACATCATACCTTCAATGTTAATAGAAAATACATTTATACATGTATTGTTACGTTTTGTTATCGACCAAGACTGGTATCAATGAAGTCTGGTATCGATCAAATCTGTTGTCGGTGATTTCCATGGGACCTCTCCATATTATAGTACCAAGGGGTGAAACAAGTACTTACCATTAAATAGAATATCATTAATGCATTCAAAGCCGTATACTTAAAAAAACTTTGTTTGATGTTCGTTTTTTATTGTTTCATGCAGATTTATCACTTTTCCCTTTGTACCTCTAGTTACAAAGTGTCCGCCATAGACACTTGTTTCCTACATTAATTTGTTTTCCGCCCTTAATTTTATCAGCGATCTATATCACCGAGTTCGAGACTTTACTTTCTATTTCGTCCCTCGACGACCCAACAAATTATTAACACGGTCTACGTCCGTTAGGTGATCGAGTTTCGCATTTTGATTCTAAAAGATGTTCAGGACTCCTTCGTCACGTTATTGCCGCGAAACATAGGCCGCTGGAATGGCGGCGGAATAACTCAGTCAACGACGGGAAATGACTCGCTTCATTAAAAGTCACCTTAAACTACTTTTCGTCTGGATGGCCACCACATTATTTTCCCTGCAAATAATTCGAACGTTCGTAAAGTACGTACACAGTGAACGCGTGTACAGGACACACTTCCTTATCTGGAATGTCACGCGAATTCGCACGGACGAACGACCACTGACGTCTGCGACACAATCTCGCGATCCTTCGCATGCATACGTGACTGCCTACAAAACTGGAAAAATCCGTGGTAAACGCCACCAAGTTCGACGTAGAATCTTCTGTTCGACGATCGCGATTCCTTTGGCATGGAAATTGAACGACATTTGAAAATCCGAGCAGCACGCTGGAATTTCGCTTCCCCGTGAATTATGAATTTCTAGGATTGTTGGTAATTATAGGCAGGTCACTTTCCTGGGTCGCAGTGCATCGTTTTGTCTTTCCAAACACGAGCTCAGGTAGCATCAACCATCCTGAGTCGCCTGGTCTCCTTTCTTGACCCAAAGTGATCACTGAGTGACGGCCCGACTCCTGTGCCATCAACCATCGTGAGCCGCCTGCTGCACATATGGTTTCTCATATGTCGACCGTACTCCTTTCATGACCCAAAGTGATCACTCAGTGACGGTCTGACCCAAGATTTCTTGGAACTCTTTCATACATGACCATATTGATGGAAGTCGTCGACTATCCACAGAAGGCGACCGTTCCGTTTGCCTTCTACTAGCACGACTCTCCTTTTCCCTCGTGATTCCTTCTATTTAATCTAATAGTCTATAAATCAAACTTCTGCTGCTACGGAATGCTTCTGCGAGCTTTTGATTTGGTGCGGGGATTTTCGAAAGCAAGTGGCTCATCAGTTGTGGTCGTTCTACTTCATTTCAAGAGGGAAAGGAGTCGAGTGGTCATTCTTTTACTGCACAATCTGTTTGTATAACTGACGTAATAATAGATAATATGAATAAATTATCTACAGTGCTGTGAAATGTGCATTTATAATTTTGCAATTAGATTCTCATTTAACTTTCGAATGATGGAAGTTAAGAATAATTCGATCCAGAGTTATAAGCCTTCCAATTAAATTCTAATCTTTTAGCAGCACAATTAAATTACTAGTCATTCATATCGAGTGAAATATGAGAGCCAATAAATAAATATAATAAAATTCCTATGTATATTTCTAAGTCTATGTCTAATTATACACAACATCCGCTCTGTAGATTACTAAAATCATCGATCCGAGTGTTAAATATTGATTGTTTTAATGTAAAATTGTCAATTTATGCAAGTAATTCTAACATTTTAATCGTCCTGTGTAAATGCTGACGTATCCACTAAATTTCATTGTAATCGAATGGGGCAACATCTGAAGCAGTTCTTGCAAGACTACTCGGCAAACACTTCATCTTCTGTTATGCTTAGTATAATTATTGTGACATATCTGACAGCCAGACATTCTCAAACACAAGAGCCATTGCTCTAATTGACAAACTGTGCGCAGTTCCACCTACGCCACCGACTTTGCTGGCTACCGGCACCACGACCGATGCTGTGCAACTGCAATGGAAGCAGGGCGACAATGGAGGCGCCCCGATAAAGGGGTTCGTGCTGGCTTATCGCCGTGAGTCGTCCGAATGGGAGGACGTGATGCTTGATCGCAAAGCAACCACCCACCTACTGGAAGGGCTACAGTGTGGGACCAGGTACCAGTTCACCCTCGCAGCCTTCAATCGAATTGGCAGCGGAAGCGCCAGCAAAATCGAGACCGCGAAGACCAACGGGACTAAGCCTATCGCGCCGTCGAAGCAGCAACTAGTCAAGGTCAATCAGACGTTCGTCACTTTGGAATTGACATCCTGGCAGGATGGGGGATGCCCGTTGCTGTACTTTGTAGTGGAATATCGGAGGCTTCCTGGCGATTGGTTGCTAGGTAAGATTATTTTCTTACGGGTTGTTTCAGTAGCAGTAACAACAGATAGGGTAGATGTACAATTTGTGGCCAGTGCCTTATTTATTCCGATATATTAAGGCAGCGAAAACAAGTAATTTTTATTAATTTCTTTTTAAAATAACTATTGGACATATGGGTCCTTTTGGGGATGTAAACATATTGGTCATGCAATACAAGTATCTCTTTTAGTTGATTTCTTTTTAATATTTATTGTATAAATTTAACTAATCGGCCGAAATAGTAAACTTTTCTTACAAACCCTAGAACATTTCTAACTCATTCTTTGCCAGTCTCATTTTTTTGTACTGTTTAAAGAACATACGTAAACTTGCAAATCTATCATTTCTTTCCACATTCTTAGCTAAAAAAGTGTTTGGCAGACTACTGGCAAGAGAACAACTAATTATTGCATGTATCTGACAAGAGAGTGAACCAAGTTTTATACGTATTTACTTTACATAATATATATTTCTAAGAATTACATAAGAATATGAACAAATAATCCTCAAATATGCCGATATTAAGCACTGACCAGTAAAAGTACATCGAAAACACAATTGTAACATTTTTTACCTCAATTGATACGTGCTGAGACACAAAGAGTGACAAACTGTTTTCATGTCAAGACCTGTAGTAGTTTTTGAGTAAACATAGTATTTTCCGAATACATACAACTAAACACTTATTTACAAGATATATTTTTTAAATTTTCATTACAGAATCGCATACAAAGTTGTAAAATCAGTACCTATTATGTTTGTTTTACAACTTTCTTAAATAAATATTTTACACACATCATTTAGTAAACTTATACTTTTAAGTTATTGACAAAATTCAAGTCATTTGACCCACTTTTCAGTATGGTTGTGGAGCCTTTTGTGGTTGACTTTATCTCCTGAATGCACCACAAATATTGCGATTCGTAAAAAGTCATTCGACGGTATCTGTAACAAACGTTTTTTTTGGCCCGAAAAACCAGGCACGAAATGGAATCAAGAATCGTTAGATATGATAATAAGAAATTATTAAGAAATTAATAAGAATTAGATAATAAGAAAAAGAAATGGAAAACAAAGGAAGGGAGAACAAAATTAAAAGAGGTAAAGACTAGCAAAAAAAGAATGAAATAGAAAAGTTAAAGTGGCCACAAATGGTACATCTATTCTAAGTACAGAAACTAGGAATTGTTGTTCAACACATTCCTGCACAATTGTCTTCTAGATCGGCTTCAGGAATGCACTTCTCTTTTTCTCACAAATGCATCAAATCCGCAGTCTATTTATAAGGATCGATTTATACTACGATTAGTTAAAAAAAATTATGACCGTTACAGACGGCATTTATTTATTAGTAGATAAAGCAATTTTTATTTGCCAGTAAAAATCGATGATTAAAATCTATAACAATGTTTGTCAGGAAGTAGATACGTATCATCAATACGTATAATCAATCGATTGTTCATTTTATCGATGTGGAGCAGTTTTAAATCTGTTGAAATTATAGTTTAAAATAAAATGATTGAGATCCTGTTTTGTACAACAAGATTGTTAAAAATGATATAAATTAGCTTTTGATAAACAAAGCAGTATACAATATATACTACTTTTTGACTAAAGGAGTCACCTACGGAGTTTCAAAACTGTTCCTATTTTTCTGTCTAATACTCTATGTCACTTTAGGTTAAGAAAACGCGGATTAGATAGTTGAAATTTACGCTACGTAGCCAATCGTTTGTAAAATAGTGTACTATTTATTTGTATAGTTAATGATTCGAAACAACTGCCTGAACGATCTTATAATTTACCCAACGGCACCAGAGTATGATCTACCTACAGATGTAGTAATACTATTTTTAATCAGGAGTTTAAGGCCGCGTCGCATCGACTACTATTTATGGTTAGCATTTCTTTGGGCCTACGTTGCAGTATTGGTTGGCCAACCATTAGAAATGTCGCTATTATTTTCGTTGGACCAACGATTGCGGCCAACGTAGGGCCAACGATCATACCCAACGTGGAGTCTACGTCGCTATAATACGTTTGTTCTGATCTTCTCTTTTGTGGTTGTTTTCACAGAATATCATAAATAATATTTAAACGATGTATCTCCCCGGTAAAAATTGGAACAAAAAAAAATTTCGTACCCTCATCGGACTTAAACCTCGATCCTCTGCGTAGTAAATTGATACGCTACCACCGTACCTACAGACATTTCGTGGTTGCAGATGCTATGATCTGGGTTACTAGATACGTCGACAAATGTAAATCATACTACATAAAGGATTTCGTTACGCTATACGAGCAGTAAGACCTCCGCATACTGTCGTTCTAAAAGCGAATGCAACACCCGTATCTTCTCCTTGTCAAATGGAGAAACTTAGAGATATAAATAAATTTCAAGGCTGCACACAATAAAACTTTGGTGCATCAACTATCGCACAAAAGTAACAAATTGTGAGTATATTTAGAAATATGAAAGAAAAATCAATTTGGGATATAACATGTTTTTGGTTGCAACAACATTTCTGGTGTCTGTTAGACGATATATTTAAATGTTAGCAGATTTTCGTTGGGCCAATGGAGTATTATCGTCGTAAATTTCGCGTTATTTAAGCGACCTTAATATCTGTAGGCCCAACGTTGGATATTCGTTGGCAAATTGACGTATCTTTTCATTGTACGCCCTACGTTGGGGATCTTTAGGCAAAATCACTAACCATATCCCAACTAACTCCCAACCGTTGGCCACCGTTGGCCAACCATAAATGCTACTAGGGTTAAGTTTTAGACTTAAGAAAATTTTTATTTTGTTTAACTGTGCATCTACTGTACAATCCATTGTTAATCAACCGTTCAGAACATTGATATCATTTATCCCCAAACGGCATCAGCTAAAAGAATTTAGCTCATGACATCTTGGAATGTCTTTCGTATTCGAACTTTCCCATTAGTACTATGAGCAAGCGAGGTCTCCTGCAGAGGTACTGATTCAATTATTTATTCAGGACTCGTGTTTCTATTTCAGTGTCCAATAACGCTCCCCCGCAGTCGAGATTTCCAATCGTTAATCTAGAAAGTGGTGCTAAATACGAGCTCCGCGTGACGGCTTACAACGACGCCGGGTCCACGCAAGCTGAATACCTGTTCACCATGATGTCAACGAACACCGGCAATCGAATGTACAACGAGGCCCAACCAGAAACAGAAGGATCCTCCCTGTTTTTCGACGCGCACGTGCTAGCACCGAGCGTGATTTCGCTTCTGGTCGTCTTCCTGGCCGTGGCTGGCATCTGCTTTTGCCTGAAAATACGTAAGTTTCCAATCCACTTATCTTACGATACTACGCATGGTACCTTCGATCGACAGTCAGCGGGTTACCTAATGTAATCAAAAATTCACAAATTTCTTTGCGTGTCAACGAGCCAAACATACGCAATGAATGATCTCTTAACACATTACAGACCAGACATTTTATTATTAACCATACTTATTGTTCTTTGTCACTATCCATATTTAGATAGTTTCAAAAATTACTTTACTTTTCAAACCGTCAATAGAGGTCAACTATTACCACTTATCATTACATAACAATCACCTTCTCATCTCGTCGAAAAAGCAGAATTGGAGGAAATTGTTAATATGTTTGCACCTGAAGGTGCTTCAAAACATGAAAGGACAAAGACTGTTTGATGATCTGCACGATGCTGACAATTTTCCAAGACTCGCTGCATGTGGTCGCCGAGCTTGGTAGCTGTATTTGATCGATAGTGCGTCGAAGCCGACGTTGGCAGTCGAGAATATCAAACCGAGCGACACATATTGATATCGATTCTTGCAATTTTATGTCCCGAACCTGCTAAGCTGTCGTGGTGGGCGCAAGGACAATCCTCGAATAGCGGATACACAGAATGTAGTCGAGACGGCTGACGCAAACACGGTCAAAGTTAGCAAGTCGGAGAATCGATCACCGAGGGAACACGCAACGGACAATAGATCGCGGTCAAAATTCAAGGGGACAAGTCGAAACGGCTGATCGAAGCCCCCGAATCGACGTATCGCCCGTGCAGATAGGATTTCATCGGTGCCGGCAATTTGCATTAAGCCAGGAGGGCGTGACGACGTCGTGCTCGTGCTACTTGTCGTTATTGAGTAGCTAAACGTCGCAGGATTGTACTCCAATTACGAGAACTGCCACAGGAGGAGACTTCGGAGAGCGTGATGTCGTCGCTCAAGGGGAGAAAATTGATACCAGCTATTCGATTTCTTGTCAGCCACATCTATTTATTGGTTTTTTTTTTATTTACCCTTCCGCACCATTGCGAACGCGTGCGTTTTTATTCCAACGGGCACTTACTGCCAGATCCCCGACAACCAGCCAATGTACCAGCTCCGGCGAAATTCTATTAATTAAAAGCTCCGTCAACAAGGCCGCAGGACTGTACGCAATTATGCAACACGCCCGTCGACGTTAACAGCACGAGATGCTCGAATAGAATCCGATGGTACGCCGAGAATGACACGACCGTCAAACATTTACACTCAACGGCGCACGGCTTTTTCGTTACTTTGCCTTCTATCACAGTCATCGAGATGAAATCTTTAAGAAGGGTTACATTATTTATCAGCTATCGAGATATTTTTGTCACCTATGTACAGCAACTTCAACACGATGTTTATTAATTTATAATTAATTAAGCGACATTTTTGTGATTGAACGACATGGGAATCTAACTGTAAATCGATATATAGTAACATCTAATTTTGTAGCAACCCACTCTGTTTCCGAAAAGTTTTTTATTAAACATTCAATACAACTCGAGTGTGTTTTATCATCATTTATCATTTCTGTCATTGTAAATTTCTCATAGTAAGAAAGTTCATTGAGTCGAGAAAATTATTTATTAAGTAGCAATCCATAAATTTATCTCCTTTTTCAGATACTGTAAAACGATTGATCTATTTCTGTTTATGTTGTGAAATGTATTTCTATAAAATCGCACGTCACAAATGAAGCATAATTTGTTGATTTAGAGGGCATGAAATTTAAAGATGTGTTGGATGTGCAATAAAAATGTTTAGGAACTCGAACGAATTGCTAAGAAATTTTGTTTTATTTTCTTGATTGACGATAGGTACGCTACAATGTACTGGTTTGTGTCACCAGTTACAAGATAGAATAGTGCGATTACGTCGTTTCTGTAAACACGAACACGTGTTGGATGGATCCGAGACGTCAAAATAAATTATGTGTGTTAAGTCCTGCTTGAACATGGCGGGACGTCAGTCGATATTTCTCTGTACAAGGAAATTCTCGTAACAGATTGTTAAAGGTGCGACAAGCGGTGAAATTGTCGCAATAACGCAATCTAGAGTCACGACAAGGATTGAACGTGTAAACGCGGATTGAAACCTATACTGTGCTTTTCGAACCTGCTTTAGCTGCGTCAGGAGATGTTAATGTTGTGCTTTGGATGTGGTGAAGGTGCCGTATTAGTATTCAAACCAGAGCTTCGGAGTCGTGGAGTCGGAGTTGGAGTTTGGGAGTAATTGCTGATCACTGGAGTCGGAGCCGGAGTAAGAAGAAGCTATATACCGACTCCTGGAGTCGGAGTCAGTTGGAAAAAAATATATATATGCAGGGTGTTTCGTCTAAAACAGGACACCCAAATATCTCCTCTACCTCTGAAAATACAAAAAATGTTTCTAACGTAATCTAAATTGTTTCAAAAGACGAATCAGATGGAAGAATCGTTTTATAAAAATTGTAATTTTTTAATCGTTTTTTCAAGGTCACTCGTGTATTTTTACATATATACACACATTTTTTGTTGTTGTATGTTATAGCAAACATTATTATGCATTCATCCATGTTTAATAGCACGACCTTGAAATGACTTTGAACTCTAAAATTTGCTGATTAATGCAGAACTTACTTTCAGCGACATTTCAGATCTCAACGGTAACAGAAATTCGACTATCAACTTGAACTTGTGAATAAACATGTGGATCGGGCTTTCGTTCAATAAACGTCACTTGTATGCGGAGTTGATGTCTTTAATAAAAATGTACAACTCGTTTATGCCGACTCCGCTGAACTCGACTCTTCGACGTATCTTTCGAACTCGACTCCTCGACTCTCTCCCGCTTCGTCTTTTATTCCGAGTTTGCCCTGGTGCAATTCCTAAACACCCTGATTGGCTAACCCCACGCATTGGATCCTTCCAATCAGAGTTATTCGTTTTTCCGTCTCACCGCCTATTCCTTACGCCCTTAGCGTGCTTGTTCTCGGAACGGCGAGGTGATCGGAGGGGATGAATTTGTCGTGGGACTTTCCTTCGGGCCACCCACGCCGGGCCCCGTGGCGTTAGACCGACGAGTCCGCCTCGAGTGTCCTTAAGCTAATCCCTTAATTTACGACGGTCTCGGTTTACTATTGAGGACTTTCGGAAAAACTGTACTAAACATGCGACGGCAAAAGTCTGGAAATTGTCGACTCAAAAATAGCTTCGTCGAACGAGGGTCGTAAATTACGTTGGCCGTTCGCACGAAAGAAAAAATTTTCTCTCGTGTGTACAACCGGAAACAACAAACACATTGTATCATTCCTCTGTATACATAGAGAGTGAGAGAGATATGTATTTAAGAGTTTGCTCACTGCGAGATTTCTCAGTGTATCGACAAGCGATCCATAATGCGTTATTCAGAACAGGAGAAAATTCAAATGGTTTTAATTTACGGTGAAGCTCGAGAGTGTCTAAGAGAAGCAATACGAAATTACAAAGACAGATTTCTAGAATGTTCTTGTCCATCACGTTCAGCATACTCAAGTATTGTTAAAATATTTTGTGAGACTGGTAGTGTCAACAGAAACATTCGTGTGAGACGTAAGACTGTTACTCATGAAGAAAATGTGAACAATATCATCGCTAAAGTTAATCAAAACTCGCATGTCAGTATAACGCAACTTGGACGTGAAACTGGTATTAGTGTGACAAGCATGTTCCGGATTCTTCATTCACAAAAATGTCATCCTTTCCATTTACCTATTTACCAAGAGCTGCATGGAAGAGACTGAAAACCGCGTACACCTTTCTCAATGGGGTATACGGCAATATGAAAGTGATGAAATGTTTTTCCAAACAGTATTGTTTACGGATGAAGCATCCTTTACAAATCATGGTCAGGTGCACCTCAAGAACATGCATTCTTGGTCGGTTGAAAATCCACGATGGTTTAGACAACTCGATAAGCAGAGACCATGGACCATAAATGTCTGGTGTGAGGTTCTAAATAATAGGATAATTGGGCCGTATTTTATCAACGGTACGCAAACTGGGCAGAAGTATGCTGAATTTTTAAAACATATTCTACCAGGTTTATTAGAAGATGTAAGATTTAGGGATCGTCTAGTATTATGGTATCAACACGATAGGTGTCCAGCACACTTTTCCCATATTGCAACACGTGTCCTCAACGAAAAATTCCCAAATCGTTAGATTGGGCGCAATGCACCTGTATCATGGCCGGCTCGTTCACCCGATCTCACCCCACTTGATTTTTTCTTATGAGGGACATTAAAGGGTACGATTTATCAAGAGCAGCTCACGACGCCAGAAAATATGAAGGAACGAATAATTGCTGCATGTGCTGATATGAAACCTGAAATCATCGAAAGAGCTGTACAATCTATCGTTTTTCGCCTCACGAAATGTATCACAACGGAAGGACATCATTTCGAACATTTATTGCAGTAATAAATGTGATTATTTACAAGTTCAAGTTGATGGTCAAAGGGTATAGCCGGATAAGATGTTCAAAACTGCCCTTGAGCCGAATGATATCGCGGATAGGTCATTCGATAGGACATCCAAAAAAAACCATACTGTGTAAAATTTTAACCCTATATCTTGATCGGGAGGGTAGTTATGGGGTAAAATTGAAAAATCAGTTGTTGGCCTATTTGCCCTAGTTAACGAAGTTTAGAAATTCCGAAAAAAATCTGAGACATGTCAAACACCCGAATACATATTCTGCAATTCGTTTTAGATTTTTAAATTGAAAATCCTGCTTGTAAAACATCAAAAACCTCAAAAAATTGAAAATATGCAGATTTCACATGGAAGTTCTAGAGTGACTAACTTTATATTTTTACAGTACCGATATATTATTATAAGTATCATATAAGAATTTTTTCACATTTTTCGGTTTCTTGCGCCGTTGTTAAAAAAAATAAAAACCGATTTTTTCCGTGAAAATCGAAGCTAACCTTCAAATTGTAACATTTTATTCATTCTGTGAGTCTATTGGATACTGATAAACCTTGAACATTTCACAGAAATAATTAAAAAATGAAATTAAGTTAATTAGTACTCTACTACGTCAGCGCATAACATCTGAAAATATTAACCATGTTTCCAACAGCTTGGTTGGCTCAGCGCGTTATGCGCTCGACTTTGAATATGCTTATACTAGGTTCGCGACCAGCATAAGTCTACTTTTTTTTTATTTAATCAATTCCTTTTTTTTTTCTTTTTTTAACTACGTAATAATCAATGATATTTTTGTAGAATTCTTTTAGAACCAATATTTAAATATTTAGAAAATATTTTAAGGTAAAATACGTCAAAAATAATTTCGGAGCAATTGTTATTTCATCAATTTTTAATCTCTTAATCTATTAGACTATTAAAATTACCAGTTCGCAATTTGAATAAAGAAACCACAAGAGCTTGAGTAACGCCACGTTGCTGCGTATTTCGCATGGAGGTCACCATTTCTCGAAGTTCTATTAGATTTTCCCAAGTTAATCCAGTAAACACTTTAAGGCGTTCCTCTGACAATGTAAAATTACCCACTTTATCTTTAATACTAGAATCATTATTGATTACAGGATATTCAAAATAATTTTTAAGTTTCTCTGAATCAATTACGCCAGTATTTGAACAAATACGTAAGCGTTCAACAACATCTTCGTAAAAAAGGTTATCTACTATTAAATGCTCGAGACAGCACCGATATCCTACGCATGACGAAGACTTGTTTTCTCGCTTCAGAGGGGACCGCGAGAACATTTCTTTTTGATCCGCATATAAAACAATAACCGTGAGTTGCATTAACTCTTGAAAATGGCATTTCAACATATGAAAGATTTTGTTGTGAGGGAGTTCTCGAATCTAATACAACTGATGTGTCTCTAACCGATGAAAAAGATCAAATTCAGATGAAGAATTTTGAATTGAAGATATATTGCCTAAGCTTGACGATGACATATTAACTGACATATCATTGCCGGCTGCTTCACTTGATGATTCTCCGCGAACTGGTAATTTTAATAGTTTAATAGATTAAAGAGATTAAAAATTGATGAAATAGTTTAATAGATTAAGAGATTAAAAATTCATGAAATAACGATTGCTCCGAAATTATTTTTTGACGTATTTTACCTTAAAATATTTTCTAAATATTTAAATATTGGTTCTAAAAGAATTCGACAAAAATATCATTGATTATTACGTAGTTAAAAAAAGAAAAAAAAAGGAATTGATTAAATAAAAAAAAAGTAGACTTATGCTGGGCGCGAACCTAGTATAAGCATATTCAAAGTCGAGCGCCTAACTTTCTTTTTTTTTTTTTTATAAACATGTTTATTGTCTATAAATTGTACAGTCTTATGGTTAGGTAACAACAAACATTAAAAAAAAATTACCACTCAATATTGCAATGTTTAACTTATTGTTCGCTCGCATACGAATCTCTAAGCTATACAGTCATTGGACGGTGGTAAGGAAGTAAAAAGTTAATTGTAGTTCTAAGCTAGTATTGCCTAAGAGGGTTTGGAGGGGTTCGTGTGGGGGAAAAAAAATATATTTATTGTTCAAACACCCCCGTGTCAGTCTTTGGTGGGAACTTAAGGCTAACTTATAAACTAGATTTAGAAGTAGGTGTATTTACATATGTACAATGAGCAGTAGGCTTGTGCGCCTGAGATATCGTAGTAGAATCACAGTTAGGTGAGGTACTTAAAATTAGTAATGTTCGAGGCTCTGGGTTGGTGCAGAGTCCTAGTTTTTCTCTCGCTTAATTCTCTAATGTGGGCGTCGTTTGGGGAAAGCCACCAATACTTTTTGAGATCGAGACGATGGAAGTCTTGGTAGTCTACCAAGGAGGTAGATCGGGAGAATTTGAAATTATCACTTTCATTATGATAGTCAAGGTGATGGAATGAGATGCGTTTGTCCCCTTTGTTTCTCTTCCAGCGGTAGAGAAGGTTTATGTTTTCAGAGTTCTGGATTAGACCAGATTTACCACAGTATAGAATGTTTGGGGGGTCGTGTATCCAGTGGAGTATAGACGTTGGGATGTAGATGGATCTTGGTGTGCCAGAGATTGTATTATGTTATTGTTAATGAAGGGGAGCTTACTGTAATAATTACGGACTGTTTTTATCAAGAAGGAATCGATTCAGGGGATGTTGGCTGCAGCGTAAAGGGATTTGTTACTGACATAATGTTGCCAGTCGGAATATTGAGTTCGGTACATTTTGAGGCAGGCTCTTAGGCATTTTCTTTCGAGACAGCGGATTATTTCCATTGTGGTGTGGTTACAGTTCCACCAGATGGGGGCTGCATAGGTGATGAGCGGGCGGACAAGGAGCATGTATAAAATAATTTTTGCACGGCTGGTTAGATGTTTGTTGTAGAATATGCGGCTATTGGCGAGGAACGATTGGCGGGCTTTGGAGGTTTGAATATCAGTGTGTTTATTTCCGCGTAATAAATAGTCTATGTGAACTTCTAGGTAATTAACTATTTTTTTATGGGGGATGAGTTCTTTGGAGATAGTGCCAGGAATTGTGGTAGAGATGTGAAAATTTGAACTACCTGCTCTTGCTTTTGAACTGAGGTTATCGACAGGTTTTCTGAACAGGATTGTCTCGCACTTGCTGGGATTTAATTTTAAGTTCCAGGCCATGTAGTATTTATTCACTTTTTCGGTGAGGATTTCGAGGTTGTCTCGGACGATTTTTACTATATTTCCAGAGGTGTATACAATTAGGTCGTCAGCAAAAGCTAAAGCGAAGTGGGAGCTGTTTTCATTGAGGTTGAAGAGTTTAGGGAGGTCGCTTAAGAACAGGTTGAAAAGAATAGGTTAGTTGACGGTTCCTTGTTGGAGGCCTTCTTGGATTACGAAATTTGTAGAAGAGAGGAGTTTGCCATCCCAGGTGGTAAAAGACTTGTCTCTAATCATATCCCATATGTTATAGAGGAGCCATGGAGGGCAATTTTTTTTGTTCAGTTTATAGAGGAGTCCGTTGAGCCATACAGAATCAAATGCTTTTTCGAGGTCAAGGAGGGCTGCTCCTACAAAATGGTTTTTAGCGACGATGGAGTTTAGTTCGGAGATTAGCTTGTGTATGGCGTGAGTGGTAGAGTGGTGGTGCTTGAAGCCAAATTGGCTATCGGGGATGATATTGTTGGCAGTGTTGAAGGAGTTTATCTTAGTGTTTATAATCTATTCAAATACTTTACTTAGGCTGGGGGTGAGTCTAATAGGACGGTAGCTGGAGGGGTCGTGTGGATTTTTGTTTTTTTTTAATATCGGTAGAATTTTTGCTTGTTTCCATGTTTTGGGGAAATAGAAAGTGGTTCAGGGCGTTTTTAAATAAAATGGTTAGGTTGTATATTAAGTTTTTCGGTAGGTGTTTCAAGACTATTGGGGGGATGCCATCAAGGCCACTTGAGGTCTTATTAGGAAGATGTTTTAAGATGTGCTGGATCGATTGAAAGGAGCAGCAGGGTTGTTCTTGGTTAGGAGAGGTATTGGGATTGGAGGTTTGGTTGGAATCATTAAAGGAGGAGTAGGTGTTACCGGAGTTTCGGAGGGTGGAGAATTGATTTTTTATGGAGTCAGCGGCGGAGTCTACGATTTGCTTGGGGGCAGTATTGGAATTTAGGTATTTCGGGGAGTTTACAGTTTCGTAGTAAGCTCCTATTATGTTTAGTTTGTCGAGCGGGGAGGAGAACATAAAGTGGTCGAAGAACCTTTGGCGTGGGACATGTTGCAACCGCTCCTTTGGAGTATGGTGTCAGCGTTCTTTGTTATGTGCAGCTCGTCAATGGTGGTCATTTGTTTAGGACGGAACATGGAGTTGATCCGGGGGAAGAAGGAGTCGGAGTCTCGAAAGTCTACTTTTTTTGTTAAGTTGACCCAGTAGTGTTCGACGGATTTTTTTATTTCGGTTTGAAGCTCTTTGGAGGTGATTTTTAGTAAGGATTTGGCAGATTTGGAAAGAGGATGTTTGAGATGAGGATCCTCGGACCGTAGGTCGTGAAGTAGGGAGACGAGGGAGCTTTTGGATTTTTGGAGTCTGATGATTTTATAGTTTAAATATTTTTGGATGCTGTTGCTAGGTTTGAATTTAGGTATGAACTTGGAGATGGCTTGAGAGATAGCGTTGCTGAGTGTATTGAGATGATTGTCAATTTCAGGGATTGATAAGTTGCGGTCGTTTGGGATGTTGTGCTTGTAGGATTTGGCGAATTTTTTGGTGAATTTGGGCCATTTTGTGGCTTTGAAGTTATGCTTATGAGGTTCCGTGTTGGAAGGCCAGAGAGGTGTGTTGGAGTTAGGTATTTGGAGGGTGAGAGATATTGCGGAATGATCGCTATCGTAGGGCAGCGTAGGAACTTTGCCATTGATGTCATTGATTAGAGATAGTCTGGCGTCGGTGAGGCTTATGTCCAGAAAAGATTGGGCAGGATTGAAGGTAGGTTATGCAGGAGTGATAAATTTAGCGTTGAATGAGGTTGCGTGCTTGTCTTCCCATTGTCGGAGGTATCTGCCTCGTTGGTTATCAGATCGGTCTCCCCATGTTTTTCGCCGGGCGTTTAAGTCACCAGCAGCAACGAAGTAGTTATTTTCGGAATGGAAATTTAATGAATCGAATAGAGCGTTTAATTCAGTGATAAACAGATTCCTATTGTCGAAATGTGCGTAGGTGCTGATGAGAAATAAATTTTGGTTATTGTTAAGTCTGATTTTAATGGCGGTGTATTCGAGTATTTGGTTGGAAGATGGTGGTTTGATGATGTCAATTGGAATGCCACGTCTGATTAGTATGGCAGTGCCTCCTCCTTGTTTAGCGTTGGGTCTGTCGGTTCGGATTATTTCGTAATTTTTGAAAGATAGTTTGTGCTTGGGGGTGAGCTTGGTTTCTGAGAGGAAGATGGCGTCGTGATTATGGGTTTGGAGGAAGTGTAGGAGTTCGAGTCTTCTGTGGTTGGAGACGATAGAGTTAACGTTTATGGCCGCGATTCTGATCTGATTGAGGTGGGGGTTGAGGGGAGTCAATTTTAATTAGAGAATAGAGAATTGATAATGAATTCTATTTTTTGTGTATTGGCGGCTATCTGTGACGCAAGGGTTTGCAGTTGATTATTGAATATATTTATAATATCACCTTTTAATTCGTGCACCCACGCTGGGGTTGTGAATTTTGGTGCGGCTGGGGAAGTTGGTTGTGCTTCAAATCTGGGGATGGTGGTCCTCTGGGCAGCGAGTCGGTGTTGGGAGGAGGCTGGTGCTGTTGGTCTTCGGGGTATGATGGGCGGTTGTTCCTGGTTGCCCGGGCGTAGGAGATGTTTGCTTGTACTGTTGAGGCTATGGATTTGATCTTGATTGCCGTTGACTGGCGGTGACTGGATTCCTGTTCTCTTTTTTTCAGTATGGCGAATTTAATGAATGGGCATCCTTTGTATGAGGCTGGGTGTCCGGTTTAGTTACAGTTAGCACATTTAAGTGCTTGTCTGTTTTCGTGTTGTGGAATAGTGCATTGTCCTGGTTCGTGGGATTGAGCACATTTAACGCATCTGAATTGTAGGTAGCAGTTTTTATTAGAATGTCCGAGTCTTTGGCATTTCTTACACTGAAAGATCGGGGGTCTCTTGAGTTGTTCCCATTTTATTCTTTGGTGAGCTAGTATTTTAATCTTATAGAGTTCCTTAGGATTGCTGTCCGGTGTAATTTGGATAAGGTGGTGGTATCGGTCCAGTTGATTTTTATCGTAATGGAAGCGGGATAGTTTTAGAATCTCTAAATTGGGTATTCGGAGGTCTGCAATTTCTTTTTGTATTTCGTCCACTGAGAAATCTCCTTTAATTCCTTTGATTATAATAGATTTGGGTCTTAGGGATTTGGGAGTGTACGTATAGTGGAGGATGTTTTTGCCAATTAGGTGGTTGATGGTTGGTTAGTGGAATTCAATGGAGCTCAGGTATATAGTATGATTATTTTTATCAACTTCTTTAATGGTGAAGGAGTTGTTTGGAATGTTTATCTCTTTCATGGTGGTTAAAAGGGTGTTGAAGTTGGAATTCGTGGTAAATATTGGAGGCGGACGCGTGGGTTTGGACGTTATAAGCTTATTGTTACTTGTGTCGATGGTGGCGTTGTCTTTCAGATCCATAGTTCCCTCGTCGTCGGACAGAGGGAGGAATCGGTTGTCGTTGGAGTTGGCATTATTGCTGAGAAGGGTAGCGGTTAGGTTGGCGGCCTTAACGGTTTTCCTGGGGGTTTCCCATTCCGACGTCGGTAAGTCAGAGCTCTTCGTATCCGACGAGGTTGACGGACCTGCCGTTGGCGATGGAGGCGTTGTTTGATTGCGCGCTACTTTGAGGTTAGTAACCTTATTCTTAGCGACGAGAATGTTATTTTCCTTTAGGAATCTCTGGTACATTTTGTCGAGCTGTAGCGAATGCAGTTTAGGGGTTTTTTGGACTCTGTGTCTAATAAGCTGATCGGGCGACACATTCTCTTTGTTGGAGAGGTCAGGCGAGTGGGTGCGCTTGATGCCAGGCGTGGTGATAGCGTCTGTTTCCTCCATTGTAGGCGATGTAGAAATAAGTCCCTTTCCCGTTGGGGTCGGGAGCGATATGTACTTCACTACGTCATTAGGCACTGTGAAAGGCCAGGGAGGCCGGTGCCTCACGAGTTAACACTTATTATCAGAAGAAACACTTTTTTTACTAATTTTTTTGCCACTCGAGAACGAACGATGATGTCTCGTCGAACGCTTCGACCAGACTCCAGTCGAGCGCCTAACGCGCTGAGCCAACCGAGCTGTTGGAAACATGGTTAATATTTTCAGATGTTATGTGCTGACGTAGTAGAGTACTAATTAACTTAATTTCATTTTTTAATTATTTCTGTGAAATGTTCAAGGTTTATCAGTATCCAATAGGCTCACAGAATGAATAAAATGTTACAATTTGAAGGTTAGCTTCGATTTTCACGGAAAAAATCGGTTTTTATTTTTTTTAACAACGGCGCAAGAAACCGAAAAATGTGAAAAAATTCATATATGATACTTATAATAATATATCGGTACTGTAAAAATATAAAATTAGTCACTCTAGAACTTCCATGTGAAATATGCATATTTTCAATTTTTTTGAGGTTTTTGATGTTTTACAAGCAGGATTTTCAATTTAAAAATCTAAAACGAATTGCAGAATATGTATTCGGGTGTTTGACATGTCTCAGATTTTTTTCAGAATTTCTAAACTTCGTTAAATAGGGCAAATACGCCAACAACTGATTTTTCAATTTTACCCCATAACTACCCTCCCGATCAAAATATAGGGTTAAAATTTTACACAGTATGGTTTTTTATGGGTGCCCTATCGAATGACCCATCCGCGATATCATTCGGCTCAAGGGCAGTTTTGACCATCTTATCCGGCTATACCCTTTCTGTTACCGTTGAAATCTGAAAAGTCGCTGAAAGTAAGTTCTGCATTAATTAGCAAATTTTAGAGTTCACAGTCATTTCAAAGTCGTGCTATTAAACATGGATGAATGCATAATAATGTTTGCTATAACATACAACAACAAAAAATGTGTCTATATATGTAAAAAAACACGAGGGGCATTGAAAAAACGATTAAAAAATTACAATTTATATAAAACAATTCTTCCATCTGATTCGTCTTTTGAAACCATTTAGGTTACCTTAGAAACATTCTTTGTATTTTCAGAGGTAGAGGAGATATTTAGGTGTCCTATTTTAGGCGAAACACCCTGTATAACGCTATCGTACAATGAGTTCCAATAAGTTGGACATGGAGTTTTTAGTGCATGACCAGCAATATTTCGAAAAGCTTCATTTGCTTTGTTGCTAGGACGATTCACTTTATTCCATATATTAGAACAGTTTGTCATAGCAACTTCAAATACTTTTCTGTATAATAGATTTTCTTTAACAACTTTGTTTAGAATTGCTACTACCAATAAGGCTCAATGTGTGACTAAAACATCGAATATGTGGTGGAAGTGAATAACGCCAAGGTCTGTATTAAGAATGATTTCAGGTATATTATTGAATGATGTGATTTCTGAATCATTTTCACTTGACGCACCATTTGCTTCTCCATTGACAGAAGAATGGAAATGAAACTCCTTAAATGCTTTAATGAAGTTGCTGCCATTATCTGTTATTGTGCACACCAATTTACTCTCATCTAACTCAAATGTCTCAAGAATTTCATTGATTATTTTTGCTGCAGCTAAATAATGAAACGACCCTTCAAATCGACGGCAAGCTTCAGTCTTGGAAAATCTCATAAATGTTTTGCTAATTCCATGTACTATCATTCCTAAAAAACTTCGACCATGACAGGACCAAATGTCGGCAGTTGTACAAACATAATCTACACTTGATATTTCTTTTTTTATATTATTTATCATTTCCTGGTGTTGCGTCAAATCCGCGAGTGTGATTGCCGCGGATTACTTGTTCGCGTTAGTAAAATGTGTTAGACTGGTTTTGGTAATAAGTAACTGTACTTAATGAGTTGTATAGTATTGTCGTGCCGCGCTTCGTTTTAAGTGCTACTGTAAAGATGTGTTGTCGAGATGCGTTTCGTTTCAGGCGCGTTGTTTCAAGTGACCCTTCCAAGTCAACTGTTTGAACTGACTTTCCCAAGTGAAGTTTAGCGTGAGAAATATCCGGTATTTATACCTTTTTGTGGTTCGCGTAGCGCACCAATGAGGTGTGATTTCGTTTGGTCGCAGGTCATTTGCTGGGGGTCGCGCGAGATCGCTGCAACTTCAGTCGCGGGGTGTGTGTTTGGCGAAAGTTAAATAATGTCGAAAGTAGTATGAAGGAGTGCCGAAAAATACATATTGTTCGGAGACTGAAAAATTGGTATTCATTTTCAATTCCCTTTTTTTAGAGTTTTCTAGACATAGTAACCACTTCACTTTTTAGTTTACTTAAACCTGAAACTAACTGAATAAATTCCTTTTCTTCAAGAGTAGAGTGTGGTTTTCCTGTTGCTGTAATATATTTTCTGATTAATTTATTAGCCTGCTCTTGATCGGACAATTTCCTGCGTTTGATTCATAACAATTTTCTGATATTTATATTCATTTAATATTTCTCCATGATTGCGTTTAAAATGAAGCATTTCGATATCACACGCAAAATTCCTTTGAAACTAGGATTACAGCTAACGCATATTGCCGAGACATTTTTTCCATCATTTTCACTTGATACAACTGTAAAATATTTTCCATTGAGAATTGCCGGGATTTTTGCACTTGCATTTAGAATATTATTTTCACTAGACATATCGTACAATAAATTTCCCTGTTCACTTCTACGTTAGAACTAAACTGATTCGTAAACACGAGTTACGAAGTGTTACTATACAGTAATATCACCCAAACAGAATCTGGCCGCGGCAGTGGGATGATAGCATACACAAATGATTTCCGAGAACGGTTCTGTTGTGGATTTTGGCCACTCACTTACTCTCTAATGTATAAGCATAGTTATGAATGTCTAGATATACAGGGTGTTCCACGCAACTGGAACAGGCTTTACCTCCTAAACGGTTGGGAATAGAGGAAAATGTTATAAGAAAAAGTTGAACGGCATCAGACGGTGCATAATACGCAACTAATTTTATGCACTTTTGTGCATCGGTGCATGAGAAAAATGCAACTGCACTTTTTCTTTTAAATGGAAACCTACATATTTGACTGCACTAATCGATGCAATTTGTTGTGCTCTACGTGAAAGTACTAACGTACTTATGTCCTAAACTTATTTGTTCGGAAGTTATCGTAGCTAAGATTGTCGTAGATTTGTAAATGATTTCGCTCTGTCGGCAAGTATTCTGGAGTATCACGTAGTGCTCCATTATAATGTTTGCAACTTTTAGTTACAATAACGTCCTAACGAATAAGTTTAGGGCATAAGTATGTTAATACTTTTATGTAGAGCACAACAAACTGCATCGATTGGTGCAGTCAAAAATGTAGGTTTCCATTTTTAAAAAAGTGCACTTGCATTTTTCTGATGCACCGGTACACAAAAGTGCATAAAATTAGTTGCGTATTGTGCACCGTGTGATGCCATTCAACATTTTTTTATAACATTTTCCTCTATTCCCAACCGTTCAGGAGGTACAGGCTGTTCCAGTTGCGTGGGACACCCTGTACACATAGCTTATTTCGGTGTAAGGTAGTGCTGAAGTTTCATTCCACTAATAATGGCAGAAATATTTATTTCAAGTAACTATTTTAAGTTCGTGTTGAGAAACGCATAATTGAAATACATATTTCATATACTTGGGAGATATCAAATAGTGTTTCCACTAATACAAAAATAAATAGATATTTCAAATTATTCAAAATGACATAGTTTTGGAAATAGTCTCTGAAAATATTTTTATTTTTTATTTCAAATACTATTTTATCCAGCTCTGCCCTGCACGCATAATTATCTAAACTGGCTAATATTTTGTATTTTGAAGCTCTGAGGCGTTATCAATTGATGTATACAAACATTTTTTCAAATTATAAAACTTCTATAATTCAATTTTGGCCACGAGAAGCGGTTCACTGTGCTCTGTCGGAAGGTTAAACATCTTTGTGCATCGAATAACTATTTCCCTGTAATTACTAGAGTACTGCGTTTTCCGTTTTTAGAGACTGTTCAACATGGTTACAGATGCAGAACGGACTGGCAGAGCGAACGATCCGAACTCGCAAACGCAGGCCGCTCTAGAGAACAAACACAACATGGAGCAAAGGGAACAGTACTATGCGACCGTTAGGAAACCCGGCCAGCAGTCGCCCTGTCGCGAGGTGAGCGCGCTGGAAAGAATTCCCGAATATTCCGAAGACATTTATCCGTACGCCACCTTCAATCTGTCCGAGCAGGAAAATCTCTCGGCGAATCCGATACGACCGGCATTCTACTACGAACGCAGCGAAACGATGCTGCAAGGCAATCAGGTATTAGCATTCTGTCAACATTTCCTCTGGTCTGACCCAATACTCAGAAAACTGGTCTATCAAAGTTTCATGGACGTCATTGCAATCGCTTTATTTAGCCAGTCTGGAATTCAATCGCCCACGAACTGAATTAAGTAGACCAGCGACTCAGCAGAAGTATTAAACAGGGTGATCCGCGGAACGTGATCAGTTCAGATTACTCTGTTATTAGCAGACCGGTCGAAATTTTGTTATCGTGTATAGCATGGTTCAGAGAGAGAGAGAGAGAGAGAGAGAGAGGGGGGAGGATGCTTATCGAATTCGTCTGAATGTCTACTAAAAGATAGATGTAAAAAAATTATAGTCTTATTTATAAAAAATTCAAACTGACCTTGAAAAATCCTAAGAAAAGGGTTGACAACAAATTTGTTCACTTTCTAAGTAAGACAACTTCATAATATAAAAACTAATGTCTATGAAACTTTAAAAGATTCCGATTTTCCTAGGAAAGATCAGGTCGCAATCACTCGCATTCGAACAAGACACTCAAGATGTACCCATAATTTCCTTATAACCAAACAAAGCCCGCCGGAGAGTAACACGTGTGGTGTGACCAACAGTATCCAACACATACTACTTGAATGTCCGAGTTTTTATTTGGAACGATCCAGATTCTCTATTCAAAATGACCTCAAGTCGAATCTAAATGAAGATAACATCAAGAACACGATCGAATTGCAAAGGCTTTGCAATTCTAATAGCATATTCAATTTACAATTTACATTAATATATGTATAAATGTTTTTCGGTGTTTCTGCAATCCGATAATCCAATTTTTATATACTACCTGTCAAAATAGTGTACTAACTTAAAAATTAGTAAACTAGCCTGTGCAAAAGTTTCTGGCCGCGTCATTTTACAAAAGAAATCATATAATATAATAGAGTAAACGTTTATTTTAGTGTACACTATTGTTAATATCTTGTAGCCCTACCTTTTGCACGGACGACAGCAGCACAGCGTCGTGGCATGGAGTCGATTAATCACGAAATAAAGTTTGAAGGAATTTTATATTTTATTCCATTCTTTCTTTAAAGTTTCAAATAATAATTATTCTGTCTCGTGTCGATGTTTAAATTTGTTTACTCGTTGTTTCAACTCTTCCCATAAATGTTCAATTGGATTAATACCCGTGGATTGAACGGACCAGGTCGTAACTTTAATATTTTTGGAAGATAACTATTATTTAACCACTTTTATGTTGAAAGACCCAATTTTACGCCATTTTTCTATTATGTACTATATTAGATTTTTTTCAAAAATATCCCAGTACATTATACCGTCTATATTTCCTTTAATTTCTATCAGTGAAGCTCTCCTTGAGCAGAAAAAATGCCCCAGACCTTTACATTCCCTTCACTATATTTTATAGTTGGTATTTGATACCTTATTTCATATTTTCTACCAATTGGACGCCTTACACATTGTCGCCCATCATTTCCAAATAAATTAAATTTCGACTCGTCTGAAAAAGTGACATTCTTTCAGTCCTCGGTTGTCCAGTGTAAACGTTCTTGGGCGAATCTTAAACGAGCCTTCTGATTTTTCAACTAATTGAAGGTTTTTACACCTGTTCGTCCAAAATGTCCAACATCATGTAGCCGCCTTATTACGGTCGAACGACTAAGTAATATTATTGACTCTCTCTTCACGTAATTCATGAGCAATTTGAGAAGCAGTCTTCTTTACATCTCCTAAAGATTTTTGTTTCGCAATGCAATCAATCCTTTCTGTTGTTTTCCTTGGTCTTCCATTACGTGGTTTGTCTTCTAAACCATGTCACGCACGATGCTTTGTTAGAATATCATTAACAGTCAACTTATTAATTAATAATGAAGCAGCAATTTCACGAGAAGGTCTACCACTTTGTGATAATACAATCACTTTTCTTCGCAACTTAAGAGACTTACAACTGATCTCAATGTTTTTACGAATGCTCTTCAAATATAAACACTTAGAGACCTTGAATATCTCAAGATACAGAAGTGGTCGCAAAACTTTTGGACACACTACTTTAAAAATTTTGTAAATAAGCAAATTCAATATATGACACACGAAAATTCTTGTAGATATCGCTTCTGGAACATAAAGCGAACAATGTAACTGGCTGGAAGCTTTCACACGCAACTGTATAATCTTTAATAGATTTGTCAATAAATTTACAGATAACAGTGCTAGCCCATATTTAGCCCATCTTTTCCATTCATTTAATGCACGCGCTTTGCAAAGAAGTTACTTTCATAAAGAAATCACTCGCAAAGTGATTAATTGTTTTTGCTGTGAATGACTCACTTTCCAAAAACAAAGAATGTTGGGTAGGAATTTCTAACATATCCTTCGAATAATTTAGCTCTCTCTCTTTCTCGCTTTGCAACTATCAATTACTTCTTTTCTGTGTAACAGTTTCTTGTAAATAAACACTTAAATAAAAAACGGTATTATGTGCCAGTGAAACCGGTTTTTATAAAGTATGAAGATTTGTATACTAATGGAAAGTCTATACTTTGTAGACTGTCGCAGAAGAGTAATAGGACAAGTGGTAATTACTTCATCAAGTAAAATTAAGTTTCAAAAAACGTTCAAGTGCATTGGAGTTTGTTCTTCAAATCCACAATAACTTTGCCTGCTACCCACTATTTGGATGTAGAGCAGGCATGTCCAGAAGTAGCTCACTTGGAGGCAAATTCGAGGGAGACGCCTACTTCTCCCGCCCGTGCGTCTCGCTCCCCGTGGTGGCCCTAGTCCTCCGATCTCCTCAGACCCGTGCCTACCGTGGCTCCGAGAATCCCCCAAAGCGCCACACGCGATACATATTGCCAGCGGTAGGCACGGGTCTGAGGAGCTCGGAGGACTACAGCCGCCACGGGGAGCGAGACGCGCGGGCTGGAGAAGTAGGCGTCTCCTTCGAATTTGCCTCCAAGTGAGCTACTTCTAGGCATGCCTGATGTAGAGGGTCAAAAAAAGAAGTAACACAAGATAGTTACGATTGAATTGACTTTGATAGACCGATTGGAGACTTCTTGTCTCGTCGTTATTGCCCTTAGTGCCGGATATAGTCGCCACGAAGACACGTGTTTCTAACATGTAACTATTGCAGTGCGACATGGACCAGTACACAAAGGTGCGCGGCGGCAGAGCGCGTCGCAAATTGAAGTCCTTCAAATCTGAATCGGAAGAATATGACACACTGGGCTCCGACACCGAGACAGACGTCGGTAACAGCAGTCGCACCGAATCCTCGAACCACCAGGACGACTCCCGGCCAGCGTCGAAAAACTCGATCGGCCAGAGGAAGCAGCTACTAGCCATGGTCCCGAAGCAGGTTCATCATAGTAAGTTAGTATTCGATTTTCTATGTCGACGCCGCCAACAGCCTTAACAGCATCCGGTCGCCACTAACGACTCACCTTTCTCGCATCAACGTCTCGCGTGCACCTTCCAGATGTGATGTACCACACGAACGAATCGAGTACATCAACCGAACCGTCACCAATTTCTGAGAGGAAGACTTTCCCGAGGCTCGAGAAGCAAAGGTAAGCAATATTTACGCTCGAAATCTCAACATTACATCCTCACGGTCACTTACTAGGGTACTATACATTATATTAAATCGATGCAAACATAATTGTGCTGTTGGGTGTAAGAAGAACAAAGTGATCGTCAATTTTCACAAAAATGTTCGTAAACAGTCCGACGTTATATGTTACTTTATATCGGAACACCGAGCTTTTTAATATTACAGACAGTCTTAATATAATTTTATCAAATATAAGAAATATTTAACTGTCAAATGTTTGACATTTGTTGTTATTTGAACATGTTTGCGTGCTTTGCCATCGTAAAGCTTGTTACGTACAGAGAATTATGTCTGCTTTATTTCAACCAGAGTTTTCTAACCGCTTTCCTGAGAACGGAAAATGCCCTATTCCACCCTTTACTTATAGAAACGATAACTATGCTCCAGCTGGATGCAGCCGGCACAAAGCATGATTCAGTACAGGGACGGTTGCACAAGATTCCCTAATATGGAAATTTTGCGAGCATCCCCACTTAGATTTTAGAGTACATAAACCCTCGAATTTTAACCCTCGGGGCAGTGCTTAAAGTACAAACGGGCTATACACGTCGTTACGCTGAATCTCGTTTTGGAGTTGGTTGTATTTAGTGAGATCGGGCCTAGTCACCCTTTCGAATCAAGTAACCTTATAGATTCCGCGAGTACAGTATTAATCTATCTTGGCATAATTATTCAACCTCTCTGTGTTCCCCGCATCGCCAGTGCGTCATCCAACAGGCAGTAGTACTTAGGTAACTACACAACATTTTCTTACACACTGAATTCTTATCGCGACACTAACAATTGTAACAGAGCCAGTTTCCTGTAATATACAATTTAGTTCAATGTAATTTTGAGTAATAATTGATTTTAACCCATCATTCAAATCCAGTAATTCTTAGTTGACTGTTCCCACATGATACAATCTTACCGCTCGGGTTGTATCAATTAATTTATAATATTAAAGTTACGAGGCCGTTACTAACATATCCTAGGAGCTACCTGATCTTGTATCAGGAACCCAAACTGTTATCCAACCTATTCGGCTCCCTGATTTCGCATCAGGTTCATCTGCGCGTCTTCCAACCTCCCAGCAGCTCTCCGATTTCGCATCGCGTTCGTCTGCGCGTGTACCTCCTAGTGACTCCCCGATTTCGCATCGGGTTCGTCCACGAAGTCTCTCAAACATCCTAGCGGCTCCCTGATTTCGCATCAAGTTCGTCCGTGCACCTTACTAACAACTAAAACCATATTCCTCTTTAAACCATAAACCGCTCGCCGGCCATGCGCGCTACCGCTCGGCCCAGGTTCGTAACAAGCTCACAGGTCACTCTATTGATTTGTGCAAATGATTTTTGCATTCATTGTTTCGCGACATACGTTTTGAACAGTAGAATATAAAGATGTAAAAAAGCGAGTTTAAATGATTTTATTGAAAACTATCAAAATAGGATTTCACAAGAGATCATAAATATTACTTCTCACAAATTCTTATAGAAGAAGATTTTAACCAAAAGACGTTCAAAATTGTCTATGAAGATCTCATTTGATACATTTGGTATTTTCAAAACTCAGGATAAATACACTTGTTTCTTGTTTAACAGTATCATGTGAATGTAAATACTTCTCATTTATAGACTTTAAGTGTCTTTTAAAATTAAGTATACTTGAGTCTTATTAAAAAAAATGATAATTCAAAACTGCAAGTATTTTTGCACCAACCTAATCTTTCATAAAATACTATTCTTTGTATATAGTATTGTATATATTGTATATAGTATTTTGTTACGTACATACATTATCCCTAGTGTTGTATACAATGTTAATTATAAAATGTATTATATCTTAATTATAATATATTATTTATATTATAATTATAATTACTTTGTCTTTGATAAAGCTATCACTTAAGTAAAATAGTAATAATAAAGTAATAATAATAGTAATAGTTGTAATATATATATATACATATATATATATATATATTGTTCCCCTTTATTGTTTCCCTCAGGATTAGAATTCTATAGAAAGTTACCGCTCCTCTTACACTGCCTCTTCGTCTCCGCCTCTCATATCCTAACCTTATTTTAACTGACTAACTTATTACGCTATCGCATTAATCCTACTTAAAGCTATATACATAAAAAAAATAAAAAAGGAATAGGTCTTAAAACGTAACTTAAAAACTATACCTAACCTATGCCCGTTTTCCTTTACACCCACACACACCCCCTTCTCTAACCGTGGACTCCCTCTACCGGTCGCTTATCATTCACCACGATCCGTCACACATCACTCCCTCTCGTTTTTCTCTGTCCTTTCCTTTCCTTCTCATCCTCTCTCCATTTCTACACCATTTCGAACACCTACCTCACCATCGCCTGCTATTCTCTTTTATCAATCCTCATCCATCCAATATTTTCCTCCTCTCATCCCATTTCCCAATCAAAATTTAGCCACCCTCTGCCACCTGCACACCCCCCACCCTTTCTTTAAATATCCCGGTAGCCCCTCTCCCTTTTCCAAATCGTACCACCTGTTGTAACTGGAGCTTCTTATCCTCTCCCACCTCTCCTCCTCCTGCATTTACTTTTCCCTTTTTATTATTATCTCCTCGCTCTCTATCTCTTCCTCATCTAACATTTTGTCCACCATCTCCGCCATTCATCCCTTCTCGTCTAAGAAGTCCCAGCTTTCCTTCTCCAACCGGAATAAAAACCGAGGTCTTCAGTTTTTCATTTATGAGAATACATAAGCCCATTTATCACACTTTCTTAGCTTTTCATTACAAAATGCATAACGATTTATTGTAGCCTTTCTTGGTCTAATGCATCAGTTTGGATCCCAGTAAGGTCTATCATAGCATACGCGTTGTTCTTGATTTACTTTTTCATCTTCTGGTTATACACGATATATTCGACATTTGCATTTATATTAAACTCTGAACGTAGCGTGCTCCGTTCGTTCACAAAAGCTTTCAAATCCAAAAGCTACAGAATGGGTTCTCATGAACTTGCTAGAATAATAAAGCTTATCGAAATGATTTTTCGATCATGGAAATCTACCGAACCAATTGCAATCAATCCGGCAACAGACAAACTCGTTAGGAAAAAAATATATCTTATACCTTGAAACCTCAATCAGTAAAAAGCAGAAGTTCGTATAAAATTTGCGCTATAAGAGTTAAAAATAAACAAATTAGATTAGAATGTAATATAAGACTGTCTTCGCAGAATACAGAACGTTTACCATTCCGTTTTCGAAAAATGAAGTAAAGTCACACGCAAGTCTTCAAAAAATTATGAATTTTATAAATTTGAAGAAAATACAATTCCACGTAATCTGGGTTTTTCATTTTTACGTACAAAAATATAGATATAATAAGGTCGAATATTGGTCTATGCAAATTTTCATTTTCATTCGTGTTTGGTGAAACACCTGAAGAGGTCAATAAGAATTATTCCGTTTTCAATAAATCGGATAACAAAAATTTTCTTTTATTAACATGATCCAGACAAGTTATCAAAAACATTAGGCTGCATTATTTATTACTTTATTTATTAGTCGATTTATTTCTAAGAAACATAGCTCAGCATTATTTTTAGTTTAACATATACATATGTATACATCAAAATACTAAAAGTTATGAAAAAGTATTTTATAAATACGTGAGAGTAAACCAACAAATTCATTCATAACAAACTAAAAGTAACCTTGAAGAGTTCACAAAAAAGTAACTATTAATTTGGTACAATCATCTTAAATACCTCTGTGAATCATTTTAGAGGAAAAAGTTAAATACAGATATACAATACATTTTTTAAATTATAAAACAACCAACCAGAGGCGATTCTAAATGCAAAGAGTAAGTTGAAAGCATAAAATATTGTCCGAGGTTTCATTTTCGAGAAAATAGAATTTGAAGATTCGTCATGTAATCATGCTATTAAATAGGAATCTGGTAATGCGTCTGACGATGACTGGCCGATTCTACTTACAGTAAATACTACTGTCTGAGAAGCAGAACATTTAGCCATGTGGCGCGGGCTGTTTTTTGATGATTGCGGTGAAAAGGGTTTTGCAAAAAGTACTATAAATATTATTTTTATCAAATAAAACAGACAAATCGTAAAATGGAAAATACATTACTACGTGCTCCGCAGACTACCGACAGTCCGCGAGAAACGTGCCAGTACATGTCCCTCATACATTGTATTAACAAAGAAAATCAATTTTTATTGAAATCCTGTTTCAGGCAATCGAGGCAAAAAATTGTTATTTTGCATAAAGATATACTGCCTAATGAGAGATTTGCTGCTCTCATTGGCTGGCATCATATAGTTTCTACTGAAGAGACTTTTGAGAATTATTACCCGAGTATCCCACGAGTACCTGGATACAGAGTAGGGCAAAAGTTATTTCAAATAACGAGTAAACCCATTTATTTGTTATTCGTTATCTTCTTATTGGTATAGAAAATTATTCGTCATTCACGAATAATCTCAATTCTCGATTGCCAGCTAGATTAAAGGCGAGCCAAATACGCTCGTGAAACAGTTGCTTTACGACTTTGGATGGCAGCTTGGTTATGATATGGTTCTGATCCGTGTCGCTAAGAATACAGACATAAAAATAAGGTTATATTATTTTCAACCTATTAAAAATATTGAGAAAGGTAATATGAATTTCTATTTCACCCCAGTTTGTTATAATTCAAGTAGAACATTTTTTTTCATAAAGATCCGCTGTCTACACATTACTACCATGTCACGTGAAAACAAGTGAAAGCACATAATTACCCGTCACACGTCCGTGTGAGCTATATCTGTGCATTATTATTTCGTTTGTATGTAACGTGATAGCACGTGATTTCACGTGACGAGATAGTAATGTGTATGTACCATAATCGGCAGACTACATTGAAACGAATGAAGGAATAACGAATAACGGTTGGGGAACTATGGTCGAATAACGAATGAATGGACAAGGATACGAGTACAACGGAGCTGCGATATTAGCGAAGAGAACGACGCTTTTGATATTCGAATACTTAGCAGTCGATCACTAAAAGCGCCGCTCTCTTCTCTAGTATCGTAGCTCCGTTATATTTGTACCCTTACGAATAAAATTTCATTCGTTATTCGTTGTTCGAATAAAAATTTAATCGAATAGAGCTCAACTCTGCTCGGGTACCTCGATTGGTTCAGTTGAAATCTCCAGCTTTAGAAGCTTGGGTAACCCTAAGCGTAGATAAGAGATCGCTCTAGTCGATTGATGGGTGATTGATGGACACTGTGTTGGGAACTTGCAGGAATCATGGAGCAACACCCGACATGGGGATAGACGGTCGCGTGCCGGGTATCTTGCGGCCCGTGATGAAGCTCTCGGAATCCGGGATGCATTGTTACTCAAGGGGAGCGTCGCCGAGCCGGCCAGCGAGGCCTGGTTCCTGCGACAGGCTGCTGAAAGAGCCGAGCACAAGGAAATCCGTGGAGTCGTTGTGCCTGCTGGAGGAGCCCGGATCGTTCAGGCTTGTAAGACGAGAAGAGGACTGGGGCAGCGAGCTGTCTACGTTGGAACTGAAGCCGCCGACAGGTTTCACGGACGCGCACGAGACCAGCGAGGCCGAGTGCGATATCGACATGAAGCTGAAGCTCCACAGGAAGAGGACGGGCTTTCCTTCGAACTCGCTCTCGAAATCGCCTAAAGACTTCACTATCACTGTCTAAGTGTTAATCAAATATCGAAAGCAAAACGAACGAAAGCGAAAGGTATATTTAAAACGAATAAACGGTATACATACACGTAAACGAAAACGATAAAAAAGAAAACAATTTAACGAATATAAAACTGCCAAGCATGATGTGTGTTAATTCAAAAAAAAAAAAAATCGTATGAAACTTGAGATAAACTTCCTCGCCGTTGAGATTGTCAGGATCCCCCAACGCTTCTCTGTGGATGGATAATTGTCTTTCCGTGTAACTATCGTCGACGATCCATTTACAATAAAGAGGTATTTTTGTATTAAAATTAAATATCCCCGACTACTGTTCTTCTCCCTTTATCAGGTCGAATTGACATTCATTTACTTTTTTTGTTCCCTTTAGTTTTGCTTCTCGTAATCTCAGCCGATCCTTGTGCCATTGATCACGTAAAAAATAGAAACCAGTCTGAAGCAAACATATTATGAAGCATAGAAAGGTAGGTTTTAATTAGGGATGCGATCAAGTTCAATATGTATTCGCGGGTACTTCATGGGTTCCGATTACTACTTCAAAGCAATAATGTTCCAATGATTATATTTGAAAAGTATTCATTTTATTCAAACAGATATGGAACTTCGGAATGAGCACTTACAAGTTTCGAGAAGATACTAATAAGTACTTCGATGTTGAAAGGAATCGAATCTTTCACAGTAGTATCCGAATCTTGGAAATCAGAACTCCATAGTAGGTTTTAAGCACTTCGTTTATTAAATTCGTAACTATTTAAGAATAGTTTTCAATGACAATACTTTGTTTTAGCCTGTTTCTTCTTTTGTCCATGATATTTCCTGCTTTTGAAAACACTCTTTCCATTATACAAAGATATTCACGTGCAATTTTTGATAAAATGGGGTACTTAATTGAATTTTCACGTCAAAATAATAACGGATCTTCTTTGCGATTTAAATACTGTGAGTTTAGATAATTTTGCACTTCTAACACAGCAGTCGATGAGCTAGGTATCGTATTATTTGTAATTGCTATTTTATTGTTAAAGGATGACCAAATTGATAATTCACTATTTTGCCGATTTGCGGACATCTGCGTCTGTGAACTATCATTATTAATATAATTAGTGGCTATATCAGTCAAGGCATCCCGTGCTCGAGGAATAGATTCAGCTTTAGACAAAACTAATGTTTTAAATCGTGGATCTAATAATGCAGTTAATATATACAAATAATTGTTCTCGACATCACCTAGATAAACGTTCGATATAATATATCAGTTTTTGTGGCAAAGTAAGTATATTTCAAATTACAATCATCGATAGAAGCATATAAGAAAATAATGATTTGTTTTGTAAGTGCTATTATTTTAGACAAATTTACGTTTTTTTTTCAATACTAATCTCTTGTGCAATTAAAAAAATATGCGTAATGGGGGTTGAATAATACTAGAGCGTCCCACTCTAAATCTCTTAATAATTCAAACTTAGATTTTACTGATGCTAAAGTTAAAATTATAGCCCGTTTCTGTTCTATTAATCTCTCAAACATCTGATATGTAGAATTCCATCGCGTTTCTACATCTATAATCAACTTGTGATTAGATACATTAATTAAATATTACATTTCTCGCACTTTATTCATCGCCACAATATGTATGTTTTTAATTTAATGTTATCAGTGATAAAATGGCACGTGACAGTCAAGAAGTTTTCTATGTTTATGATTGTCCACAGATCTGTTGTAATGCACATTTTCTGTGTATTGGCTAATTCATATTCCACGTTATTCCTGACGTGTTTATATTTATTAGTTATTCATGTTTTTAATAACTTCCTACTTGGTAATCGATATTTTGGATCTAAAAATTTGATTAATGCAGTAAATGCTAAATCTTCCACAATAGAGAGTGGTTGTAGATCAGTTGTAATTAAATCGATTACTAATGAATCGATTTTCTTTTTTCTCGCGTTATTCTCTGAACGAAATACAATCATTATAAATTAGAAAACTTTTCTATGTCACAAGGACATGAATTTTGTGCAAGCGTACTGCAATGTCCACCATCTTCTACAATATTGTGCACTTTCACGTGTTTAATTAAATTAATGGTACGCTTATCCTATTTAATTTTTTTACTACATACATTGCATGTCACGTATGAATTTTCTGAACAAGAATAGTATGCCCAAACCCAAGACCGTTTAGTCATATTTGCTGCGAATGATATCACTGACACGTTAGAACGCTAGGATAACAACTGACAAGTTTCTATCAGTACGATGAGTCGACTACCGATTACTGTTTATGTTTATATCTTACAGAATACAACACCTCTAATGGGTTCTGAGGCACATCATAACGATCACGTAATTGTCGCACATTCATCGATTGAAAAGTAAGAAGGGAGGGGGGGGGTAGTGGTTGTTATTATTGATAATGAAAGCAATTAGATTACTGGAATGTGTCCTTATGAAAATCTGATAGATTATGAAATTATAGTTACACATGTTGAATTAAATTATGCATTAAAGCACAGCATAATTGATTTTAAAAGTAAAAATATAATTGAGAAATTAGAAAAATCAGAGAATTTGTGGTACGATATTCATAAATGTTTCGAATCTGTTCGACCAAGATTCGAATATACTTGCAAGTATTACTTCCGTTTACCAAAGTACTTGTAAATGGTTCAAAACTATCTGGCATAGGTTCGAGTATACTTAGGAGTACTATTCTTACTTTTCGAAGTATTTATAGAGAGTTCGAATTTAATCAACCAAAGTTCGAACCTGTTTGCGAGGTATGTACTTGATCCCATCCCTAGTTTTCCTGAAAATATTCAATATACGCTCCTGAACAAAAATATAACATATTTGAATTTTTGTAATATTTTTAAAATGTGTTAAAAAACGTAATAATTCTCGTGCACGTATTTTCTCACGAATTTCATAAACATTATATGCACAACTGAGACGAATAGATTTATTACAATATGTATACGGAAGCAGCAATTTGAATGGATTGTGCCTTCTCTGAGTGTGGTGTGACGACACTGAGTACCATAGGTGAATAAAGGGTACACAAGATGAGCTATGTACACTTTATTCACACTTGAATTATTTGTCACGAGATACAGTTGAATACATGTACATAACGTGATGTTATGATTTCGGTGGTCAGTCTATTCTACGATTTCAGTTACTTCTCTCTAAGATTCGATTTCGTGGTTCTGTGTTTATTCTGTGATTTCAGTTTGTTCTGACTGAGTCTCGTCGCGTTACGTCTAACGTCGCCTCGATTTTGCCCTGGTTGGTCAGTTAGATATAAGTGGTAGAACATTACGTTTTATAATTACTCACGAGTGTGTCTTTGAGATTTCTTGATTTCTACGGTCATCGCTGGTCTTTGTTTGCTACTCTGTCGCACATGGTGTCTGGGTGTTTTGTGATAGGGTCTTAAGCCCTGATGGCCCTACAGAACTACGGATATTACGAAAATTTCGTAACCAGTCCACACGGTTCCTGATCCTGCTATAAGGTTGTAAACCACGCGGTTTAAGTCGCTGTATGGACGGTTCGGTACGTCCTTTCATGGATGTTGCGATCCGCAACATAACATAGTGCTCAAAATTGTTAAACATAATTATATGTTAGATATTCTTTTTTAAGTAAGGGCGACTGTTCTCCTCTACGGTTCTGGGGTAAGTCCTGAGCGGTCAATCACAGTGCTCCTACCAGAAGGCATAACCACCTTCCCCACTCCGTGGCTAGATCCTTCGAGAACCTAGTCCCAATTCTTGTGCAACGCACAAGATCACGCAAGCCAAGATTCTGCCATAAATCCTTCCAGGCCTAAGAGTCGCCTCGATGCAAACCCTTGACCTGGCTTAAAACACGTTAACGCTAACATATATGAATGGTATTTATAATAAAACATGTTAGGAAATGTGATATGTAACGAAGTAATCGTTGTAAAAGTAACTACAATTATTTATAGGAGGAATAATTAATTTTGTACGAAATCCTAAAAGTTATAGGAAATGGAAGAGCATAGAGTCATAATTAACATCAGATCTGCAATGTTACTGAAAAAAATTTATTTGCACTTTAAGAATGCTTACTTTTGTATCTAAAAATAAAAAGTGTTTTATATTTAGAAAACTGTATTATTGTGTTTTAGTATTTTATTCATTTCAATTTTACAAATTTATACATTATGCTCCTTTTTTATTCAGGAGTCTACATGTTAAAAGAGCTTTACAATATTTAAAATCTTTACAATCTCTGTGACTACATTTCAACCGCGTACGGATGTATTTGCGTTTTTAGCAAGATGAACGCACGCAGTAAAATGACAATTCGTGGCTATAGACGCAGCCATAAACGGCGTGTCAATCAGCTTAATTACAAACGCTTATCAGGCACGTATCAGTCCACATATATCCGTGAAACAGATATACGATCCTGGACCGAATCTCAACGTAGAATTATTACGTGCCAGGGTCGATAAACGCACTATTCAAATCGTTTAATGTGGTATCGTGTTCAATCAGCATCGCTGAAATCCTCAGAGCAATACTTTTTCTAAACAAGAATAATAAAATGATCAATAATTTGCACAGTATTCACTGAAGTATTAATAACTTTTCTTTCTCTATCACGAAGAGCGATCTCTCAGCTTCCACATGATCTGTTAAAACATAAAATAGTATTAACAAAATCCATTTCAAAATTCATTCGAAGTAATCCCTTAAATTCATTCATTTTTTTACAAGCTATCGGTCCGTAATTATTATTGGTGTTTCGACGGAATTTCCAATTCTTCTACAAACCAAACGAATCTATCACAAAGCGTAATCTTTTAGTTTTCATTTGTGCCACAAAAAATTAAATATTCTCATTGTATACGAAAGTAGCAATGTGAATGGACTGCGCTTTCTCTCAGTGTGGATTGAAGACACTGAGCACCTTGGGTGAACGAATGGTACATGTTTTCTCGAGAGCGTTTGCAGCGGGCAAAGGTTCGAGGATTGTCGTTCGATGGTGACGTGAAATCGAGAAATCCACACGAGGTTGATGGGACACCTTTAATACGTTCGCTGGCTGGCTTCGTCACGCTACACTGTGTTTACAATAGACAATGGGCGCAAGGCTCGCAATGGGCGAGTACGCAAGGAGTGTGATTTGCGGTGAGAACACGTAACAGCTATGTAAGGTCTTTCGCGTGTTGCGGCTCGGGTTGTTCTCAGGCTACTACTTTGCGACGACGTGTCGGTCGTCACTGTCGTCGCTCGTTTTTTAATTCGATTTTTGAACCGACAACGGTTACGGGGTCGTTGTCGGCGTATTTTTGCCGACCATCAGTACACAAGTAGTGCTATGTATACATTATTCACACTTAAACTACGGATATGCAGTTGAATATGTACGTATGACGCGATTTTATTTGTTTGGTCTGTGATTTTAATTTGTTCAGTCCGAGTCTCATCACGTTGCGTCTATTGTCACCTCAATTTGTCCTGAATGATCGGTTAAAGATATAGCTTTAAAGACGTCCATTTTACGTCCATTTTAAGTCTGAACATCTTGAGACCTAAAATGGACGTCTTATAGATGTCCATTTCGGGACGTCTTATAGACGTCCATTGCGGGACGTCTTATAGATGTCCATTTCGGGACGTCTTATAGATGTCCATTTCGCGACGTCTTATAGACGTCCATTGCGGGACGTCTTATAGATGTCCATTTCGGGACGTCTTATAGATGTCCATTTCGGGACGTCTTTAAGAGGTCTGAAATTGACGTCTTTTATACGTCTTAAATACGTTCCGAGGTGTGCGTCATTATATACGTTTGACGTATGAGCAGTTCACAGACTGTAGTGTACACAGTTATATACATAAATAAAGATGTGCCGCGCGGAGTGTCGATGGTGCGGTGGTGGGGGGCCCGAGGGCCCGTGGCCGCTGTGTTGGGGACTCAGTCAAACTCAGGGATTGAAACTGTTATGATATCGGTTCCGGTTCTCGAAACAGTTATGGAGAACCGTTATCTGTTCTCGCTTATGTCGGTTACGGTTACGGTTCTCGACCGATATTATTTATGTTCTAAAGCAGTTATTTTTCGGTTCTGGATATCGGTTCTGGGTTTCGGTTCCAGTTTCGGTTCTGTCTTCTGTCATTCTGTATTCTATTCTGTATTGTGTTCGGCCTTCTATATTTATTATTTAAGTAGTTATTTATTATTATTTATAATTTAAACAATTTTTAAATAAATAAATTTTTATAATTTTTTTTTATATTCATTATTTGAATTGTTATTTCAATAATTTATTGTTAAAATAATTGTTTAAATAAATAAATTTTCATAATTTGTTTCTATACTTATTCTTTGAAGTATTTCAATAATTTGTTGTTAAACTAACATATTTATTATTTGAATTATTATTTCGATAATTTAATGTTAAAATAATTGTGTAAAAAATTAAATTTTCATAATTTGTTTCCATATTCATTATTTGAATTGTTATTTCGATAATTTATTGTTAAATTCATTGTTTAAATAATTAAATTTTCATAATTTTTTATTCATTTACATAATTGTTACAACAATGTACATGTATTTACATAATAAATATAGAAACGCAATTCTATAGAATATACAAATTTATTTATTTCAACAATTATATTAACATTACATTATTATTGACATAATAATTCAAATAATAAATATGGAAAAAAATATTGAAAATTTAATTTTTTAAACAATTAATTTAACAATAAATTATCGAAATAACAATTCAAATAATGAATATGGAAACAAATTATGAAAATTTAATTTTTTAAACCACTGTTTTAAGATTAAATTATCGAAATAATAATTCAAATAATAAATATGTTAGTTTAACAACAAATTATTGAAATATTTCAAATAATAAAGACTTCCTTTTCCGGTTGTGTGCAAGGTTGACGTGTGTAGAGAGCGGAGTGTGGTTTTGTGAGAGAGAAAGTGGAGAGCAAAAGTTGTGAGTGGAGGGAAAGCGGTGGAGAAGGGTGCGAGTGGTGCAAGGGCAGGCGAGAGATATAGGGAAAGGGCAGGAAGGAGGGAAGGGAGTGATAGAGAGGTGATAGGTGAGCGGAGCCTATAGGGAGGAAGAAGTTTGGAGAGCTTGTGGAAGAAAAGAGAAAGAGAGGAGGGGGGTGAAGAAGGGGAGAAGGAAGGGGTAATAATTAAAAAAAGTGCTCTGACAAAATGGTCGCCGAAAGAGGATAAGAAGAAGGAGGGAAGGGGAGATAGTGGAATGGGGGAAATGTTTAAAGAATTGATGGAAGAGATAAAAAAGATAAGGGAGGAGGCGAGGGAGGAAAGGGAGGACAGAAGGAGGATGATAGAAGAGATGAGGCAAGAAAGGGAGGACAGGAGGAGGATGATGGAAGAGTGGAGGAGGGAGAAGGAGAAGTGGGAGGAGGAGAGAAGGGAGGAAAAGGCAAAGGCGGAAAAGATAGAGAAAATTATGGAGAGTTTGGTGGAAAAAATGGAAATGACAGAAGGAAGGGTGGCGGAGATGGAGAGAAGGGAAAGAGAGAAGAGGGGTATAGGTGTGGAGGGAGGAGAAGAAACAGTAGACTTTAGATGGAGGATAAGGAGGATAGAGATAGGACAGTACAGGAAAGAAAGAGAGGAGAGGAGGAACAATGTGATAATAAGAGGGGTACAGACAGAGGGGAAGGAGATAAGGGAGGAGGTGAAAAGAGTGTGGGAGAGGATGGGATTAAAAGAAGAGGAGATAAAAGAGATGAAAAAGATAGGGAGGGTAGGAGGAGATGGATGGGGAATGGTGCTGGTGAGGATGGAAAGTTGGGAGAGCAAAAGAAAAGTGATGGCGGAGAGGAAGAAGCTTCGGGGAGGAAAGCAATCGCTGGGCGATGATTTAACGGAGGAGGAGAGGAGGACTAGGTGGAAAATTGCAAGGGAAGCGGAGAAGGACAGGGAGAAGGGAAAAAATGTGCAGGTGGGATACATGAAAATGTGGGTTAATGGAAAAATGAGGAGATGGAACGAAATAGAGGAGAGGTGGGTCGAGGTGCAGGGAAACGAGTAAGGGAGGGGCTAGAGGGAGGAGCGTTAAAGGAGAGAGTAAGTAAGGGTGGGGGTGCAGTCAGAATTACATTTTGGAATGTGGTGGGGCTGAGGAACAAGGACGACGGGTTTTGGATAGGGTTAGAAGAGTGGGACGTAGTAATTATGTTAGAGACGTGGGTGGAGGAGAGGGGATGGAGCCAAATTAGAAGAGGACTGCCAAAAGGATATATTTGGAAAACCATTGGGAAAGAAGAGAAGAGGAAAGCGGAGAGCAAGGGGAGGCATGGTAGTGGGAGTGAGAAAGGAGTTAGAAGTGAGAGGAGGGGGTGATGGCAGTGAAAATAAGAATAGGGACAGAAGAGTGGAGGGTTGTAGGAGTGTACGTACGGAGACCTGCAAAGAAAGATGGAGAAGCTGGGGGAATGGATTGAGGGGAGAGAGGAAGGTGTAAGGGTTATTATAGTGGGGGATTTTAATGTAAGGACAGGGAGGGAAGGGGGAGAAGTAGGTGAGGAGGAAGAGGAGGGGGATGAAGGGAGCAGGAGGTCCAAGGACGGGATAGTGGGTGCGGAAGGAAGGAAATTTTGTGGGTTTCTGGGAGAGAGAGGCTGGGGAATTTTGAATGGGAATGTAAAAGGGGATGAGGAAGGTGAATAGACGTATGTAGGTGCGAGAGGGAGTTCGGTGATTGACTATGTGTTGGGTAATTCGGAAACAAGGGATAGAGTGGAGAAAATGCGGGTTGGGGAGAGGGTGGCCTCGGATCACCTACCACTGACGGTGTGGATTAAGGGAGGAAGGGGAGCGTACAGAGGGCGGGGGGAATGGAGGGAGTAGGAAGGAAGTGGGGTGCTGGTCGGAGGCAAAAACAATTGAATTCAGGGAAAGATTTGGAAGGATAAGAGGGGGTGAGGAGAGCGTGGAGGAGGATTGGAGAGGGTTGAAGAAAAGAATAAACGAGGTGTTAGAGGAGACAAGGGGAAGGGAAAAGGAAACGGGGAGGCAAGGCTGGTGGGACGAGGAATGTAGAGTGGAAAAGAGGAAGGTAAGGGAGGAATTGAGAAGGTGGAAAAGGGAAGGAGGAGAGGGTACAGAGTATAAGGATATGAGGAGGAAATACAGGGTTTTGTGTGAAGAGAAGAAGAAAAAAGAGAGGGAAAGGTGGGTAAAGGAGGTGGAGGGGGTAAGAACAGAAAGTCAGGTATGGAAATTAATAAACAGGGAAAGAGGAAAGAGATCGGGAGTGGATGAGAGAATTAGAAGGGAAGAATGGGACAGACACTTCAAGGAGTTATTGGGGGGAGTAGAGTGGAGGGTAAGAAAAGGAGAAGGAGAAGGAAGGGAGGCAGACGGAGAGGGGGATATAGATAGGGGAGAGGTGGGCAGGGTGGTAGATGGCCTGAAAGAAGGGAAGGCAGCCGGGGGGGACGCGATCCCAAATGAAGTGTGGAAACATGGAGGGTTGGAAGTAAAGGAATGGTTATGGAGGGTGTGCAATAGAGTGTGGAGAGGGGAAGGTTGGCCGGAGGACTGGGTGGGGGGGGGGGGTAGTTGTGCCCATAGCCAAGAAAGGAGAGAGTAGGAAAGTGGAGGAATACAGGGGAGTAACGCTGACACAGACGGCATACAAAGTGTATGCAGCAGTGTTGACGGAGAGGGTGAGGGAGGAGGTAGAAAGAAAGGGAATGTTACCGGCAAGTCAGATGGGATTTACAAAGGGATTGGGTTGTGTAGACAATATATATGTTCTGCATTATTTGATTAATAGGCAGGTGCTAAGGAAGGAAAGAAGAATGGTGATATTGTTCATAGACCTAAAGGCGGCGCTTGACTCGGTGGATAGAGAAACGCTGATAAGAGGTTTAAGAAAAAGGGGGTTGAGGGAAGGATTAGTGGCGAGATGTGAGGAGGCGCTACGAGAAACTAGGAGCAAGGTGAGAGTGGGGAAAGAAGAGGGGGAAAGTTTTTGGACTACAAGGGGAGTGAGGCAGGGGTGTCCGCTTAGTCCGTTGCTTTTCACCTTGCTGTTAGCGGATATGGATGAGGTGCTAGGGAGGGGTGGGTGGGGAGGAGTAAAGGTAGGAGGAAGAAAAATTTTCACCCTGGCATATGCGGATGACGTAGCGATGTTACCGGAGGACGAGGAGAACATGAAGGGAATGATTGGGGTCTTAGATCGGTTTCTAGAGAAAAAGAGGTTACAGTTGAACGTGGGGAAATCGAAGATTATGAGGTGCAGGAGAGGAGGAGGGAGGTGGAAGAAGGTGGCATGGAGATGGAAGGGTAAGGAAATAGAGGAGGTGAGGGAATACATGTATTTGGGATATAAGGTAAGTAGGGATGGGGGTCAGGAAGCGCATGTGGAGGCAAGGCTAAAGAAAGGGGCGGCAATAATGGGGCAAGTGTGGGGGATAGGAAAGAGGAAATTCGGGAAAGACTGGTGTAGAAGGATTTGGCTATTTGACAAGCTGGTGTGGTCGGTGGTCAATTATGGGGTGGAAATATGGGGGTGGAAAGAGAGGGAAAGCGTGGAAAGGTTGCAGGAGAGATATTTAAAGTTGGTGTTAGGGTTGGAGAGATGTACGCCAGGATACATGGTGAGAGAGGAGTGTCAGAGGGAGCTGTTGAGGGGGGGGGCAGGGATGAGGGCGTGGGAGTATGAAAAGAAGCTGGAAGGGGGCAAAGGGGGAGAGTTGGCGCGACTATGTTGGAATGAGATGAGGAGAAAGGCTGGGAAGGGGGAAATAGGGGTAGGCTGGGAGAAGGAGAGAGGGGAATGGTTAGAGGGAATGGGGTGGACAGAGGAGAAGGTAGATGAAATGTTAGAGGAGGGAGGGATGGGGAGCGAGGAGGAGATAGTAAAAAAGGAGAAGAAAATGCAGGAGCAAGAGAGGTGGGAAAGGATAAGGGAATCAAGGTATAATAGGTGGTACGGTATGGTGAAGGGGGAGGGGTTGCCGGGTTATTTAAAGAAAGAGTGGGGGGAAAGCAGATGGCAGAGGGTGGCCAGGTTTAGATTAGGAAATGGGATGAGAGGTGGAAAGTACTGGCTGGGTGAGGAAGAAAGAAAATGCAGAGTGTGTGGCTGGGAGAACGAATCTTGGGAGCATGTCTGGGATGTGTGTATGAGGACGGATGAGGAGAGAGGATGGCAGGAGATGGTGGTGGAAGTGTTAGATGAGGAGGGGAGAGGAGAAGAATGGATGAGGAGGGTGGAGGAATGGAGAAAATGAGGCTAGAAGGCACGGGATGAGTGATGAGAGACCGGAAGGGGGGGTCCGCGGGTAGGGAAGGGTACGGAGTAGAATGTAAAATAGATTTTAAGGAATACTTTTGTATATAGACGTTCCTCTCTCTCTCTCTCTCTCTAATTAGTTTTAGTTCTAGTTATAGGTAGATTTAAGTTAGACTTATAAGGTAGAGTCAGTTAGGTTAAGATAGTTAGTAAGATTAGAGTAAGGAAGGAATGGAAGGAGATGGCAATGGAATTCTAACCCCGAGGGGAACAATAAAAATTTATCTATCTTCAAATAATAAGTATAGAAACAAATTAAAAAAATTCATTTATTTAAAAGTTGTTTAAATTATAAATAACAATAAATAACTGCTTAAATAATAAATATAGAAGGCCGAACACAATACAGAATAGAATACAGAATGACAGAAGACAGAACCGAAACTGGAACCGAAACCCAGAACCGAAAAATAACTGTTTTAGAACCGAAATAATATCGGTTCTCGAGAACCGTAACCGTAACCGATATAAGCCAGAACCGATATTCTCGTAACAGTTATAACATCATTTCGGTTCTTCATAACTGTTTCGATCAGAACCGAAATATAACAGTTTGAAACAGTTATTTCCAGAACCGTTTTAGTCCCTGAGTCAAACACAGGATCGGGGAGAGAACGCACCGCGCGGCCAGATATAAGCAAGAGCTGTGGTGTTATTTGTAAACTTCCAAACCTTGATTGCGACCACCGGACAGAGGGCAGGGACGGGACGACACCACACAGACCAAATCGATTAACTGTCTTTCAAGTTTCCTTAGACTTTTCTATTGAAGCACTTGATTGACATTTACACTGTTGCGCTGAAAGTAAATATCCTAACTAACGATATGAGTTAATATTATTGTGTGACAAACTCCAAAAAAATTTTTTTAAATTCATAAATATATATTTCATCGATTTTCTTTACTATTTAAATCATGAAGTTAATCGATTTGGCAAATATGCAGCTCATATATTCACTATGTATATGTATAACTTAATGGCGTGTGTATTATTAAGGATATGAAACTGAGCGAGAATTAATAAACATAAATATGTAATGTAGAGAAATTCCTTATATATAGGCTTTTACTATTTGGTTGTTTTTTCAAGAAATTAAATAAAAATGTGTAACTGATGAGAACGATTTAATGTAATTGCAGCATGAATACTGGCACTATTATTTTCATTAGTGACAGCTTTTAGGTTTATTGCGAGTTTTTTTACACAATTCACCGTGCTCGCGAAGCCGCTTTTCTATATTATGAAGTGTTGCATGACATTTTTTGATCCCATAACGTTCAAAAAACATCACTGCTGCACGACGATAATTTTTTTGGTATTCACCTAACGTTAATAACATATTCACTTCTGTGTCAAAAGTAGCCATAATCACAATGTTACTGCTTGAATAATAGCTCTAAACTGAAAACGTTTTCATAGATAAGTGAGTCAAACTCAAGAATTGTAAATATTATTGTTTGTGTTTCTTCATGAATAAGCAATGGACTCAAGCGCGTATAATTCCAAAACGCTATTTCCGAGAGCTTCAAGTACCTACAACTCGAAACTTCAAACTGTTATATCTCATCATGGAAGTATCTGACAAATAAATGTTTCAGACAAAATCGACTTGTTTTTTCTGGTAGAATCTAAATATGTAACATTTTATAGGGGGTTCTATTTAAAATTACAAAGGTACCTCCCCTCCCCCGTTAAAGGGGAAGGGAGGTCACTTCACGTTTATTTAGTCAGAAAGTCTTTACGATATCACTGTTTCTAAGGCAGGACCCGCTAGATAGCCTTACCGATGAGGAGACCTCTAGCGTGCCCAGGTCGAAACACGCTTCATTTCCTTTTCCTCCTTACCCACACATTTCAGCCGCCGCCAAATTGGAGACCCCGACGACGAGAGCACAACGCAACAACCGTAGCAGACGACAAAACCCATAATCAGGAAGGCCCCTCGCAGGAGTCAACAACTACTACCGATCTTACTCGTCCAGTCCGCCGCCGTCGATATGATTTTTTTTTTAAATTCCAAAACAGACGTCTTAAATACGTCTTTAAGATGTCTTAAAGACGCCTGTAAGACCTTTATGAGACGTTTTAAACATGTGTTTAAGACGTGCAGTTTTGTAACATAAGATGTTCAAAAGCTGTTTAGAAGCCGTTCGGAGAACGTTCGTAGGACATTCAAGACGTCATTCAGACGTCTTGGAAGTCCAACACCAAGCGTCTTTAAGACTTCTTTCAAACGTCTTTGTGTTATCTGGGAGGTGGTAGAATATTGCGTTTTATAACTAGTCGAGGGTGTGTTTTTGACATTTTGTGTACTGGGGTGGGAAACTGCCAGGAAAACTCGTCTCGTCTTTCCGATGTCTTAATTTGTGCGATCGTCGCTGGTCGTCTTTTGTTGCTCTTCCGCATGTGCTGCCCGACTGTTTTATTATATTATCGTTAAGTCCCGGTGACCCTAAAGAATTACGGAAATTATGGAAATTTCAGAACCAGTCCGCACGGTTCCTGTGCCTGCTAATCAGTGATGGGATATGCGGCGCTTTTTCACGCATGCGCGACGATTTTAGCGCCAGTGAAGCACAAAGTTGGGCTAAAATGGAGTACCTTGGTCACCCCGCTAATTTCGCAAAATTTGTTATGATATATATATATATATATATATATATATATATATATATATTAGCGTCAACGTGTTTTAAGCCAGGTTAAAGGTTCATATCGAGGCGACTCTTAGGCCTGGAAGGACTTATGGCAGGATCTTGGCCTGCGTGAGGCCTTAACCCTTTCGCTACGGAGTAGCGGTACTGAACGGAGCACTGCGCCGGAAAGTGTGCATGTTGCGTTTAGGTAAACTGGTGTTCGGACTTACATCTTACGGTGCAGCCTAACTATTATCCGAATCGTACGATTCTTTAAGTGTTATACAAGAACAAATTTGGGGATTTTGCAATTATTATCAATAAGAATATATTTAAAAATTACACTTTACAATAACAAACAACAAACACTTTCCAATAACAAATTAAAATTCTCAATAATTTAATTCACAGTGATAAATTTTGAAGCAAGGGTCGACACATAATCCCACATTGCTGATTGCTCCAAAAGAATGCATGTTTATATTTCGCGGGGCTCCTGGTCAAGTGTTATCACGCTGACGTCGTCTATAGGCTACACTCAGGCGACGCTCCTAGCGAAAGGGTTAAAGAGGGATGCTTGAGACTAAACAGAACCGTCGATGGACGATGGCAGGAAATCTCGCTGGGTCTTCCAGCTATCGGCCGTCACAGGGATTTTTATGAGAAACAGATGAGTGCAAGTTTGAAATGGCATTATGAGAGAGAAAGAAAGAGAAAGAAAGAGAGAGAGGGGGAGAGAGAGAGAGATAGAGATAGAGAGAGAAAGAGAGAGAAAGAGAGAGAAAGGGAGAGAGAAGAGATAGCGACGAGTGCGTTGCACAATGATTGGGATTAGATCCTTGAAGGATCTGGCCACGGACTGTGGAAGGTGGTTATGCCTTCTGGTAAGAGCACTGTGATTGACCGCTCAGGACTTACCCCAGAACCGTAGAGGAGAACAGTCGCCCTTTCTTTAAAAGAATATCTAACATCAGAAGCGGGATACGACAGGTAGTTTTTATCTATCTATACCCACGCGCGCGGAAAGTGGCAAGTAAAAACTAACCGACTGTGTCTTTCGAAGACCTCTTTCGGCAATTTATGGAAAAAGTCGAAAATAATTCCGCTCTTCGTACGTTGGAAAATTCAGCAACGTCGAGTGCGGGAGTGATACCTGTGTTTGACGGCATTGATATTCGCGAAGACGTGAGGAAGTGGTTTACAGTGTTTGCCACGGGGTGGACGCGTGATCCAATAAATAGTTCACCGGGAGAAGTGAAGTTCCCGTTCGGTCATGTGAAACCTAATATCTAGGTTTGTGAGACTGTGAAATGATTTTTATTTCTGTTCGTATACGATTTACGCTGTGTGTATTGCACAGCAATGTTTCTTAAACTATTTTTCTCGTCTCTTGTTGACTGTATATTTGCTGCGGATTATTACTTGTTGATTTCGATAAGGACACGAATGTGTGTTGCTGTCGAACTGAGACAGTGTTGTGACATTATGTGTCTTGATTGCAAAATGGTGTTTCTCCTGCAATGACCTTGTCAACGCGACAAGGAAGTACCCGAAGGAACCGCGTGAAGATAGAAAATACTGTTGGTAGCGACAGTCTTCTAGTGGTTGGAAGGAAAGGTGTTTTTACCTGACCGTATTATTTTGGAAGAAGAAACAACACAAGTAGGTTAACCGCCCATAAGTAAGAAGGAGGACACTGATTAACTAGGAAATTGCAGTGGCGCGGTTATAAAATGGTTGGACAAGGGATTGTCATGGTTGCGGGATTCGGCGGATCGACGAACGTGAAGGATGTCAAAGGTGTACACCACCGACTGCAGGACGGCAGAAGCCTCTTCTTTCGCGACGGTAGACGACGGCGATGCAGAAATGAGGAAATGCTGGGAATTTTGATAAATTCTCAGTGAAATACGAGACGAAATGGAAGCTTGTGAGTACAAATGAGGATTGTAATGAAGGAGAGCTGATTGGTGAGTAAGCAGCACATTGTGTGTACTATCAATTGACTTTTAAGCGTCAAAGTATTTTGAAAATTGTTGAACTCGTCGATAATATGTGGAATCGTGACAGGAGTTCTTTTTATTGTTGTTTGAGCTTTGTAGTCGTTGCAAAGATGAATGAAGGTGGAAAATCGTACTATTTGAGACAGAACATTGTAAATACGTTCATTAAAATGATAGTTATGGACAGGTCATCAACGTATTCTCATAATAAATTACGTGTTTGAAAATGTTGTAATTTCAGGTGGAAAATAAATAATTCGCAGAGATGTATGTTTAACGATTGGATATAAGATTTATTAAAGTACTGAATATTGAAGGATAAAATGTGCGTGTTAACTGTTTGCTATGGAGTGTACAAGCGAAGAACGGTTTGAAACAAAGGAGGGGGAACTACAGTATGGCACAGACGTGCCAACCTAAAACTTATAACCAAGACCTCTAGTTCTTTTTTAGAAGGTTGGCACCTCTCAGCGGCTGATTACGTATTCCAGTAAACCTGCCTTGCAATATTTCAACAGAAAATACTAGATGTTTCTAATTTAGTTAAGAGATTTAAATGAGGGCGAAATGTTACAAGTCTTCGAAGAATGACTTACAATGTTTCTGAAGTCATCTATTGTTATTTTGAACCGAATACAATTTTATTTGTATTGTCCATAATTAGTTGCCAGGGAAGCGCCGCCGCATCGGTGCTCAATTGTACCTGCTTTATTGTTTAGGTAGCACCACGTGCCAACGGGCGACGCGGCAGTCGGGTCTAATGCTATGCAGTGACCGCACTTATCCTTTTTACGAATAGCATGAAAAAGGATCAGGAATGGCCGAGCAAATTAGCTAAGCTACTGATCATAGCAAATTAGCTAAGCTGAACATTGTTATTGTAGTGTGGAAATTATTCGGTTTTGCCTGTCGATGATTGTTTGATTTACAACACGGCAGCAGGTGTTCGGCTAGGTTACTGTTGTTCAGCTTTGAATGCGAACTTCGATACGAGTTGTATCGGAATTATTCTTTTCTGGTGAGCAATTTAATTTGTTCTAAATCATTAATATGGTAAATTAGCATAGAAGTCAGAATATCGGAGATCAAGTTACGATAAGAGCTTGATTTAATTTGGTATTGATATTGATTGCAAAGAGGATTGCAGGCGCTCTAATGTTTGTCGAGGAAGCGCATATTGAATTTGTTTAAAAGGAAAAAAGTTTGCTTGATGTAAAGATTTTGTGGAATTGCAGAGCGACGGGATGAGTCGTGTTAGCCAGTGGTGTGGTTCATGAAGTGTGAATTGACGTCCGAACGTATTTGAGTATGTTTGTGACAACTGAGAAAGTATAATAAATAAAAAGAAAAAGAAAATACTGTTGAAGGTCGATGGCGGGCGACCACATTGGGTTTTCCGGCTATCGACTGTTGACAAAATGTATGGTGAATGAAGTTGTTGGTTATGGAAGTATTTGCTATTGGAAAGCATGGAACTTCATTATGAATGCCAGTAATTGTTACAATGATGCGTGGCATGGAATTGCGGTATTACTGTGCAGTTGATACGATCCTGGAGGTGTTCGGCGATAACGGCAACAGAATACAAATCAGGTACGGAGTTGTGACAATTACGACGCCTGGGGACACTTGGGTTGTAGATGTGCTTGCGAGTATTGCTGTGTAATATTCAACTGTATGTGATATTAAATTGTTGCAAGATACTTGCGGGTATCGTTGCTGCCAGATAACATTCGCGGGTGTTTTCTGGAGGTTAAGGTTTTGTTCGCACGGTGCGAATCTCGAGCTCGCTAGATGAAGTTGAGCGACTCTAGCGAGAGTCCACTTCAATTTTTGTCGCGTACTGTAACGATACTGCGTATTTCTATCTGCTCTGGCTTGTGAGCGTACCATTTTTTTAGCGTTGTAAGTTCGGGGAGGTACTCTTTACTCCATCATCACCGGAAATGTAGTCGCAATTTTTAAACGTGTTGCCCATAGATGCGCAGCACACAACTCGAGTCGCGGTAACGTCAGGGTTTTGAGAGGTGCAAAACGTGATTTTGCGTATAATAATTTTGCTTGTATGTCATCATTTCACGATTTAATGTACATGCACCGTACGCTCACTCGATAGCATCACAGAATCCGCGACAAGAAGTAATCCATTTCATATGCAGTTCTACCGGTACCGATTCATCTCAATCTAATTTTTTGCCCATAGTTCTTGCGTAATAATTTTTGCCCGAATTATGGGGGTTGGGGTGTCCCACTTGGACTCCGATTGGACACATCCCGATTGGACTCGTGCCGTTTGGACGCCGCGCCATGCCGATTGGACTCGTGCCGTTTGTACTCCGTACCGATTGGACTCGTGCCGTTTGGATTCGTGACATTTGGGCGCCGTAAATTTTATAATCATTGCTTTTCGAAGTCTACATATGGTGATATTTTATTGTGAAATATATGGCTAGGTCTGGGTTAGGTCTGGGTTAGGTCCAAACGGCACGGAGTCCAAACGGCACGAGTCCAATCGGCACGGCGTCCAAACGACAAGAGTCCAATCGGCACGGTGTCCAAACGGCACGGAGTCCAAAAGGAACGCGTCCAATCGGGACATGTTAATTATAATCAGTGCCAGTAGTCCTAAGGGATCAAACAATTGTGCTATTCGTTGTTCTCGTAGGATATCGAATCTTTCCTTGCGTTCCACTGTATACCTAAAGTGTTTACAGTGTTATCGAGATCTAAATTAAGGTGCATGTTCAAAATCTTTTCGCTCGCCTCGACACGCGGCTGCAGGCCTATTTCGGGAAATAATTTCTTGCAATGTTTCTTGCACGATACATCTGGGACTCTTCATAAGAACCACCAGCCGCGGTAGTTTTTGCGTCTTGCGCCGTACTCGCGTTCGACGCCGAAAACCAGGTGAACGACCACGATTGTAAACCGCTCGGCGGAGCGTGTTTACATGCCGATGCGTATCTGTCTCGCGGGCCATCGTTTCCCTATTTCATATGTCGAAACCACTGCCTATTTTCCATTGTCTCCTTAGACGCACCGGCCGTTAGGGCATTCCCTCATGCTCTAACGAACGGTCGAACGAAAAATAATTAGAAATTCTATAAATTCTCAGTAATCTTCCCGTGGTTGCTGTTCGTTTTTATTCCAAACTCCAGCACTTTTGCAACATTACTAATCGATTGATGGACGTACTCGTCCTTAATTCTTGCTATGAAATTTGATTTATTGATTTGGGACCAAAAAACTTGAAAATTTTTAAAAATAGGTATATTTGGGCCTGATGATTTTTCTAATTTCTCATCATATACACTTCGTAATATAATTTCGTATATATGATGCCGACAAGGAAAATATATCAAATTTCTTTCAAATATATATTCCAGAAGAACACATGTACCTTGAAAACGTCCCATATTTGACGACGCTGTGTCCCAACATATATGCTGCACCACGAGAGAACCGTACCGTTTCGCGCAGCTTGACTCGTCGTGGAAGGCGCAGCGAACCTCTCATTAGGAAAGGGAGCTTACGGAGTGAGAATACCACCAATCAGGGCAAAGATGCGCAGCAACGAACGAAAACCGGTATTCCCGCGGTAGGGTTCTCTCGTGGTGCAGAGTATAGTGCTTGCACTTTTTCACCTAAATCCCATTCTTGTACTAAATCACGTACAGCAGAGGTTCGATTTTTCCCACTACCGGATAGAAGTGCAGGAATTTCCAATAACAGTTCAATACTGAACACCCGGTAAATTAATCGGAGTAGACTGACTACCTGACACAGGTACAGTTGCATTTCGAAGACATTCAAAACTAACATTCAAAAAAATATAGGATTTAAGTATTTAAGAAACTGTAGTATTATTAGAAATACTATTATTATTATTATATATATATATCACATAAAATTTAAAATGTACCTTAAACACCTAGGTACTTTGGTTTATCTTTCTTCTACAAGATACATGTATGAACGTTTAAATGAAATCTTTTATATCTCTCTATATATATAGATATATATGTTTTATATATATATATATATATATATATATATATATATGTGTGTGTGTGTATATAAAAGATTTATATAAATATATATGAAAAGATATATATATATATATATATATATATATGAAAAAACTCTTCAAACAAAATTTGTAGTATGTAAGGAGGTGAATATAGTATCAGGAGAAAAAAAAATTTTTCAAGGTCATTTTCTCAAGTTTTCAAGGTCACGGATGTTTTTTCTGTTAACAACTATTTATGCTATATATGGATTCTTAAAGAGAAAAAAAAGACAAATTCAGCGATATATCATAACGTCTATTTATGTCAAGATTTAAAAAATTCAAAATTTTCAACGTTGCTCACCTTGTCATGATCCAATCGATCCCAAACTTTTTCGAGATCATTCTCTCAACATTTGTCACAATTCTGGGGGGAAAGACCAAAAAAATTTTTTGGTCAAAAAATAAGGTCCACCCTAGTATACATTCTTTCTTGCTGCAAGACAAAATGATGTTATTTATGTGCAATTATTCTTCTTATTCTGCAAAATCCTTTGAGATTCGTTGCCAGGTCACTACAGAATACAACATACTTCAATGTGAACAAAATCTGAAACACTACTCAGAAAAGTGCCCAATTTCGCGTGGAATGGCCCAATTTCAAAATTTTTAATATTAATACGTAACATAGTACACAATAGTTTCCTTTACAGAATTGTTAGAAAGTATTAATCCAATTCTTTCTCTTTGAAATTTCGTTGCTTAATTTGCGGATCCTCGAAAATTGCGGGCAGGTAAAAAGGCCGGCAAAGGTCGCGGCGTTCGGCGATACAGGTAATTCTAACTGCATCGACGGATCGACCGCTATCCACGGGCAAGCTTGGAAGAACCATTGTCCTTTTTACGACATCCCAATACCAGTTTAGGTAAAATAATAATTAAATGACATCTCGCGTCCGCTCCCCGTGTTCTTTCTTTTACTACGTGAAAGTTGCAATTTTAGGACTACGTCGTTAACCTTATTTCATAATGTTTAAAAAATGTTTAAAAAATATTCAGCAACTTTATGAACCCAAAATAAGGAATAGTTCAAACCTTACAGCCGTTTATAGTTTTTGGGGTGTGTTACTTCCCATCTTTACCTTATGAAATTTTTATACGGTGCGTACAGTAAAGGTTAACTAAGTTGCAAAATATTGTAATCGACAAAATTACAATATTAGTTCTCCTAAAATTAACATGTCATTATTTTCTTGTGTATCTGGAACCATTTTTCATAGCAGTCATATTTTTATAATATTTCTAAGTGCCCAATATTTGCAATTTCTGAAGCTGAAAATTGGCAAATCAAAGATATTTATAATATTTTTGTATTAAGAAATGACATTTTCGTATAGAACGATAAATTATTTAAGAAAAATACCAGTCTTTTGCGATGATAATGAAAAAGAAGAAAATGTTTCTGCCTTTAATAATAACCGTGATATAAATTATTTTCTGGAGGTATGTAGTTTTCGTACAAATTGTCCAAAGTAGCAAACTTTGACGGTGTCTGTATGTAAACATGATCCGACTTCACATGGAATGTGGATTAAATGATAAAAATAACTGAATTGAAAAAATAACTGTTATTCTTGTTTTTACAACACATATGCAATTTACGCATAATATCAGCATGTGTAAAATGCTTTTCCACCAAGCTTCAGGGAAATTTCCTATTTCACGATGTTGTAGAGGAGAGATGCCGATAGTTTACGTCAGGAGCTGTGAAACTCCTGAAAACATCTCTTTTTTTTGTGCCATGCACAGCAGGGACCTGTCAACGCGCTCCCGAAAGGCCATCTGGAAATGCTCAGACGTCGAGATAATGGCCCGGACGTGGCGAACTGAAAAATTGGTCGCCGTGAAAGCGAAAACTCGTTGACGACGTAGTCCTAAAATTACAACTTTCACGTAATAAAAGAAAGAACACGGGGAAGCGGACGCAAGATGTCATTTCATTATTATTGTACCTGAATTGTTGTTGGGATGTCGTAAAAAGGACAATGGTTCTTCCAAGCCTGCCGGTGGATAGCGGTCGATCAGTCGATGCAGCTAGAATTAAATACCTGAATCGCCGCGTCCTTTGCCGGTCTTTTATCTGAACGCAAGTTTGGAGGATCCGCAAATTAAGAAACCAAATTTCAAAGAGGAAGAATTGAATTAATACTTTTTAACAATTCTTTAAAAAAAACTATTGTATACTATGTTATGTACTAATATTAAAAATGTTGAAATTCGGTCATTCCACGCGAAATCTGACACTTTTCTGAGTAGTGCTTCAGATTTTGTTCACATTTGAGTATGTTGTAGTCCATAGTGACCTGTCAACGAATCTCGAAGGAATGTTTCAACGTTAACCCCTTAACCTACAATGACGGGCATAGCCCGCGTACGATGGTCGGGCCAAACCTAAATTTTACGGGCATAGCCCGCGTACGATGGTCGGGCCCACGGACTTGAAGGACTGTGCATAAGTCTGCGGGGGCGTTCCAAAAGACGGAAGAGGGGTCAACTTGTCGGCCATCTTGGTATGCCAAATCGGTGGTGCGCTCTATAGGCAACTTTAAATACTAATGTAAACCACGCTACGGACCCACGCTCGGCCACTGATCACTCTGTACTCTGTACTGCTCTGTACCCGGTACATGTGCGGCAAGGTTGGTGAATCGTCGTGGCTTTGTTTATTTTGTGCATTGATACCCATTAATTTACAAAAATGCTAAGGTGTATTGTAAAGGGATGCACAAATAGAACATCGATGAAGAATCGGAGAAAGCAATGAAAATTACTTTTCATTTGTAAGTAACAGTAAAATACATTGAAACTTTTATTGCATGTCTCATTAATATAATCTTAATAAGTGTTATTAATAAATATATTTATATTTATAGATGAAATTATCAGAAAGTAGAGTGGAAGAAAATTTTAATGCGTGCGAAGAATTTTCAACTGAGGAGCCTGCAGCTTCTGTATGTTCAAATAGCTAAGACCACTTTACATTCTATTTCATTTGAATAACAAACTCATTTTGTGATAATATTATTTTAGACAAGTTTTGCAGTAATGGAAACTGGTGATTCAGTTGGTTTTACCGAACCAATGAACATTACAGGAGGAAAGAGAATGCATTTAGGAAATACTGGTTCACATGAAGTTAGTGAAAAAGTATTAAAAATTGAATTTGAATACAAAAATGAACATGTAAGTTTTTACTATCTAATATATACAGTTTAAAATGAAAAGTTATGTGGCGTTGTGTAATATGGTAATGAAATGATAGGTTTATTTATGAAAAAGTAAAAGTGGTGTACCCTAATTTGATCATTTACTAACTGGTTTCATTATATTGCAGGTGGGTGCATTATTGGAAACATCAAATATATCGACTGAATCAAAAGTGTCTTTGGTAGACAAACATACGTGCATATCCCCGAGAAGATTGTTTCATTCGCCAAGAAAGCAAATATTACAGGAGCACATATCGAAAATGAAGAAAAGGCATCAAGTGGAGTTAAAAGCATTGGAAGTCAAAATTAGAAGAAGAGATAGAAACATTACGGATCTACAAACAATTTTGCAGACACTGAAGAAGAAGAATTTATTACAAGAGGAGCACGTGCATTCCTTGTCTGGTATTTCTAACTTTAATAATGAGTTGTTTGAACGTTTGAAAAAAATTTACAGATTAATAACGTTAAAAAGTCGAGGTGGTCTTACCTACCTATCATCGAACTTGGTGACAATTTGTAGGAGGGCCGAGAAAGTTGTACGGTTTTATTTATTGTAATACGACCATGCGAGAAATTAATGTACACACCTTATTTATAAATTTACTCGAACACTGTAATGATCACATAGCGCTCTACGATCATAGAATACACCTCACAAAGCTTATAATTAATTATTATGTTAAGGTTAGATGTAATTATGCATGCAAGCAAACAAATAATGTTGTCGGTAGTAAAAGAACTTATTATAATAAACCAATATTGTTTCCTGGCCATTAAATTGTAAGGTAGTGTAGGATAACGTGAGATGATGAGGTAGCAGACCCCTGAGGCAGTTATATTAGAGCCGAATGTGCAATGATTTGTTTATTTTTACTGTTTAGTTATTTTATCTTTATTTTTTAGAAAAGTGTTTTAGTTATAAACTATTTTATAATAATACAATGTAATTTTTGTTTTATGAATACTGGTAAGGTTTTGGCAGTTTTCCTTACCTTAGCAACAAATGTTATAAAATATTTCATTGTTTTATCATATATTTTGCTTACTTATTGTAGCACTCCTCTTTCCCATCCTCAAACAAAGAAGAAGTGTGAATTATATTCGCTTATGAAATTTTTAGCTTATGTATAACTAACATAGATCTGCAAAAAGGCATATTTTAAATTTTCATTATGGGTTAAAATAAAGAAGTTTTAAAAAGTGCCATTTTTATCTCTTCATGTATTTCCTACGAATTGCAATTCTTTCAAAATATTTTTTGCACGTGATTTACTAAATCAATGCTTCTAATTGCTAAAAAAAGTCAAATGGTTTGGTCAAATTGTAAGAAAGTTATTCCGATTTAAAGGGCGAGCGAATACTTTTGTGAGTCACTGCAAATGTATATTAAAATTTAATATTTCATATGTATATACAGATCTCTGATACAGATATATATACAAATACATTTGTTATACATTCATTTTTCAGAATCAAATCATTTCAATGTTCCCGCACCGTTATATAGATGGCAACACTAGTTTAGCCTACCAATATGGCCGCAGTCTACCTTCCCTCCCCGCTAATGGTACGCCCCCTCTCGCCCATAAACCCACTTTATGCACAGTCCTTTAGGTCCGTGGTCGGGCCAAACCTAAATTTTACGGACATAGCCCGCGTACGATGATCGGACCAAACCTAAATAAACTAGTCGTGCAAATGTCCCGAACGCTGCGCGAGCTTGTATACAATTTCGGCCCAACATCTTCGAATCTAAATCGTAGGTTAAGGGGTTAAGCGATTTTGATGAAACTTTGTACATGTACATAACTTACTTAGACTTATAAAACGCGTCTTTTAAATTTTTGTTACAGGCACAGATTAAAAGTTAAAAATCGTGACCTTTACTATTTGCGTCGTAATTCCGACCAATAGCAATTTTTAGAAAAAATTATTTACACACTATCTAGGAATCTAATGCATCTAATATCTTGAAAAAAATCAAGCCGTTTGAACTAATCTTGAAAAAGTTATTCGTTTTTGAAGGGTGTCCGGATACTTTTGCACGCCACTGTAAGTACATAGGTTCAATCAACCAAATTCTTCTCGATATTCCTTTTCGTTAATTACGGGGAAAGAGATAAACCACAGGAACTAAGATTCCGTAATGCCATTGCAATATAATTACCTGAACATTCAATATTCAAAGTCAGGCTTCAGATTGTATGCTTAAATTTTCCACATACATACATATCTCAATAGTATATCTATGTAGCACACAGGGACTATGATGATTTTGTTTAAGGAAGTCTATTGTATTTTTTAGTAATAAATTGTTATTTTGTTATATTGTTGTATTCTGCGCCTACTTCCACGAGGAACTTCGAATAGCTCTACTTTACACTCGACGTCCATAGAAAAAACATCGGTGAAATAAAGTTTTAAATCATACATTTATATCATTTTTCGTATGCGCCGTTTGAAATCCCGTCCACGATTGCCTGCCAAGCAATCTGTCCGTGACTGTGAACGGGATTTCGATAGGCATCCCAAGTGGTGAAGAGGGGTGCGGAAAGTGCTCGGGTTTCGGTTGCGAGCGAGACGATTTCAAAGGACACCGGCCTGTCGAATGACCTTCGACCACGCACGGTGCGTATATTTCAGCCGACCGTGGTTGCCGGGATTCCCCGTGTTCTTACTTCTTGATATTTCCATCCATAGGAAATTTTTTATTTCTCCCATGTCCCTTGCATTAAATTCATGTTTCAACGCTTCCAATACATTACTCTAATTTCCATTTAACAGTATGTCGTCGACATATATTAACATCCAACAGTCTTCTTTATAATATAAACAAAAATTACATTGTGACCGTTTAAACCCTGCATCTGCTGCAAACTGGTCAAACCTCTCATTCCAGCACATTGGAGATTCTTTTAATCCATATTTAAACCAGGCATGTCCAGAAGTAGCTCACTTGGACGCAAATTCGAGGGAGACGCCTACTTCTCCCGCCCGCGCGTCTCGCTCCCAGTGGCGGCCGTAGTCCTCCGAGCCATTGGGAACTCCGTGGGCGCTGGGCGAAAAAGCTTCCACCACTCTGACGTACCGTCTTCCCCTACTTTGCTTTCACCGCGCATGCGCTACAGACAAGCGTACCTCTACTCTGTCTGTCGAACAGGCAGCTCACACGGACATAGTAGAGGTACGCTTGTGTGTAGCGCATGCGCGGTAAAAGCAAAGTAGGGGAAGACGGTACGTCAGAATGGTGGTAGCTTCTTCGCCCAACGCCCACGGAGTTCCCATCACTGAACCCCAGATTAGTCCCATTACCAACTCTCAAACAATTAACCCTCTACGCGACTCCCTATCAGGTACTTTACTACTTCATCTCGTTGGGCAGACTATAGATTGCGAATTTTATGCGTTTTTGACGAATTGAGTAGGTGAAATTGAAAAATAGTAACTGCATGAAAAGATTTTAATGGTGTTCCATTACTTTCAATCTATCAAAATTGTTAAGAAAGAAAGAATTTTCTATTTGGTGTCCATTTCTTGCAATCGATAATAAAAAAATTTTATTTTGCATAAAGATCTGCAGTCTATTCATAAGAAATATTAGAAGATGCACACTATGGGGACTATTTCCGAGGATCACGAAAAGCTCTTTCAGTTTCTGTGACTTCGACACATTCATTTTTATTTGAATCTTTCAGAACATCTTTTCTTTTATAGCAAAACATGCTTTGTTTCACATGACATTCAAAATTAATCGACACTGGCGTTAATAAATTAAGAATATTTTTTCATACCTGCTTTATCATAACACGGATATATGAAGACCTTAGACATACATTATATATCAATATCTACTTAAACATTATCGTCGACACATTCATCGTTGTATTATAATTCTACTGCATCCATAATTTTTGATTTCCTGCAATTCGCTATTCTCTTTCGGCTAGGACCATGAAGTTGGTCATTCTCCCGGTTCGTGCTAAATACCATATCTTCCGCTTCCAGTTTCTCAATTTCGTACCGGTCTTGGATAGAAAGACTTGCTAATTTTTCAAAAAAATATCGGAAGCTCTTTCGCAATATCTGATTTTCATTGTTGAGCTGCGCTCGGAGACAATTAACCATGATGACTCTAGTTCTAAGGTCACACAATTGCAGTGATAGCCTTTGCATTTCGGTTTCTGTGCTCGATCTTTTTTGTAATTCTGTATCTAGCAACGCTTTGTTATTCATTAACTCTTTCATTAACTTCTTGTTAGACTCGATTATGTCCAATAATTGGCACTGGAGGGCACGTAGGTTCTTCTTTTTCATCTTCAACGCAGATGCTTTCTTCATGTTCTTCATCTCGTTTAGTTGCTTCGGTTTCTCTTGGATTCTTGGAAACCTCTTGAGCGGGCAACTCTTTAATGAATTTCGGTGGCATCTACCCTGAAAAAATAATAAAAGCATATTGTGAATACAGTATTTCTTAAATGGACTGCAGATATTTATGCAAACTGTCATTTTAATACATTGATCTGAAGAGAAAGAATTATTAATTAAGTGTGCAACTATAAATTATGATTTTTTAAATATTCATAAGAAATACTAACTTTGCTAAATTATATCTATTAACTTGTTTGGTTGTCTAATCGTGTAACTGCTTAATTGTCTATACGCGGCTAAAGTTTTTTTAAAACCTGTTAAACTGGGAGTGTATCTCTTCTGTCCACAGATTTGACTAAGCTACAAGAAAAATCTTTACTGAACCTCAACCATGTTGTCATTTTATAGTATATATTTCAGGTGCATAAATCTACAGTTTAGTAGCAAAAAGCAATAAGAAGCATACTGTTCTTCTATTCATTCGTTGTTTTTCATTCTTCGATCCAAATCGCAATGAAGATTTCTTCCAGTTCACGAATGAGGATTTCTTCAGTGATTTGCTTTCCGTTGTGTCTTCTCTTCTTTTCAGAAGCTTCCGAATTGTCTTAAAGGTGTTCATAGGAATACGATTATCAGCAAGATCAATCCTTGTCAAAACAGTATTTGATTTTAAAACATTATTTATATCCTCAGCGCTTTGTTTTGTCAACCCACATCGTTTCAGGCCCAGTGATTTTAACCAACAGTCGACTTGTACCGCATACATTAATTGTCGTACGCCATTGTCACCGAATTTTGGATTCTGGTTCAAAATCAATGTATGCAAACCTTCGACCTAAAATAAAAATAAGTATTATTACATTAAGGTATTTATGAGCATATGCATTTATCGAAAAAATCCCTTTAACCATTATGAACAATTTTATTGTACCAAAGAATCGAAGGAAAGTATTAAAGTTTATTAATTTCACAATTTACAGGGTGATCTACACAACTGCAACAACTCATGTCTATTTCTTGGTTGAAGCTAGAAAGAAATGTTAAAAAGCAAAGATAAGTGGTTCACACTTCTTTTAATAAGTTTTACTAATTTCAACCAAGAAGACAATATCACTTGTTACCATGTGTTTTTGTGTAATTTAGGTATGTGAATCATCCCATACATATAAAGTTTGAATAAAATAATCGAAAGACTAGCGGATAAAATTATAAGAGCTTTAATATTACATTTATAGGAGATAGATGAAATAATTAAAACCCTTTGCTAACAAAAAGATTCTTTAAAAGGTGTTTTTAAAATATTCCTCTAATAGAGGTTACTAATACATTAATTGTCCAAATACGTATTCCTGACTGACAAGAAAATGATGAGCTTGTTTTAAGAGCAACAATAAGTATTCTTGTTTCAACCTTTACAAGACTGTTAGCAACTCCTAATGTAAACAGTTATTTTTGGTGTAACACAATTTACAAGCAATGTTTCCATTATTTTATCCGACCCCTGCAAGAATCGTCTTCCAAAGCTATTCACCTTCCCAGGAGGATAGGATTCATGAGATCGATCAGAAGTCTCAGTCCACACATTCTGCAACAAATCAGCTCTCCTCCTCTTCAGGAACAGGTACAGACTCATGGCACATTTGCTGGTGAGGCGACATCCTGACAGATTCAGGACATGGATGTTTGGGTTGTTCGCCAAGCTATCCAGTACCGCGTTGCAACCTAAATAAGAAAAATATAATAACTAATAGTACTTCGTGAAGAAAAAACAACAAAGGATACTCCAGAAAAATAGAAGAAAGACGATATGAGAGTCATTTTAATTAAGAACTATACGTACTCAACGTAAACTAAAATAGAAGTGGAAATATTTATGTTTTGTGACGGTAGAAAATATTACTAACCGACGTCGCTGATCCTGCATTTCGTCAACGATAGATAAGTGAGCCTTGCGTTGTTCCACAGCCCGGCGCAAAGGATGTTCAGGTACTTTAAGGACAGTGGGATCCCGTCGATTGTAATCGATGTGATCCTCGTTGAATCCCTCACGCAGACAGCAATGGAATCGACCAGACAGCGCAACAGGAAGTTCGTGTAAACTATTGGCCACAATCGATCCTTTCCGCATCGCCTGGACGATCAAAATTCTCGTCTTCCACTGTCTTTGCCGTGCCTGTTCTTTAGCCTTTCCCTCCTTATCATCACACTCCATTCTCCCTTCCTCCATTCCGTCCCCACCCTCTTTGTCACACTTTTTCTCTTCTCTCATCCTTCCTCGGTCCAGATGATGCGACCTGCAAGCTTAAACTTTCTACGAGTAGTATCCAAAAGACGAAACAAGGAAATCTGTTTTTCCTTGGCTTGAGAAAGCTGACAGGTTTGGGATGGGAAAACCACATGTGTAGCACATTAATGTAATAAAAGCAATTGGGAATAATTTACAGATTGAAAAAGTTATGGAACTTTCTAATGGGTTCTGTTTAAAACATGGATTATAGAAATTTTTTAAGAAAAGTTTTCATTCTTAAGTTTCAAGGAGAACAGATAAAGAAGTTAAAATGGAACTTAAAATATAAAAATAAATATTTTTATGTCACAAAGGATGGATATCTCGTTCATCAATATTAACAATATTCCCAATCATTGCCACAAATACTAAATAGTATTCAATGAATTATTTTTATCCCTTATATGTAATATTCGCGTAGATAATTCATACATGAAAGATTCTTTGTGTTTATTTTACAGAACCACTTTTAACAAGCATTCTAACATAACTTGTTTCCATAGAAGTTTTATTATATCAATATCCGTTCTATGAGAGAATATTTTTAAAAAATTCCTAAGAGTAATATTTCTTTTAATAAAATTCCACAAATATGGATTAAACAGCAGTTTGAATATAATTTTTTTACAACAAAATTTATGATTTTGTTTTGATTCTTATTCAGATCTCTGAGGGTGTCTGTAGTATGTAGTAATGTAGTAAGTTAGGGATCTAAGGATGTACGTATTTTTTAATAATGAAAATATGGATTTTCTACGGCTTTAGTAGTAAGTACAACGAAAAAGGTGCAAAATGGAATCAAATTTTCTTTTTATATTAACAATCTAATTCTTCTTAAAGTTAAAAATTAACTTGGTTATCGGTAATCATGAGAAGTGAATTTCTATTTGATGTTTGCATTCTAATTCATTCTGTAAAATTACGTTGTTTGATAAACATACGCCTCTATTAATAATTCTCGACTTTGTATGAATTCAGTGAATGTAAAATATAATAGGACAGAATTTTTCTTCTACAGTTTCATAAATTGTGCTATTCAAAAATAATTATTTTTCTCTACAAACATTATTTTATGTTGCAAACACTCATAACAATCATCATGTCATTATCTTCATTTTGTTTCAAGAGAACCGAGCTCAAGCTAATTATGTCATTTTTATTCTTCTTTAAAATTCTTATCATTCTTTGCAAAACTGTTATCTTAATTTACGACATGTTTCCTCAAATTTTTAAACGATTAATGTCTCCAATTTCTAAATTTATGTGCATAAGTATAATGCTCAACGTGTTCTACGCGTTCTCAAATCCATTACTTTTATCAAAACCAGTGATATCAAGTATTAATACTTTCTACATACATACATACATACAGAGTTAGAATTTTTAATTTCAATTTTTCGAAACTTGAAACAGTTTGAATAATTTCTATAAAATATGTTTTGTGCTACACAAAAGGCTGGTGACCATAGGAACATTAAAATGTTGCACATGAAATGGTTGATTTTACTACATAGTGATTACAATCAACGAAGGCCACACTTTCATTTTAAGATTAGAATATACAGGGTGGGGCACTGTAAACAGATCACCTGCATAACTCGCTTGCTTTTGAAGATAGAAGAAAATGCATCAGACCAAACGTACTGGATATCGAGGCGCTCGTAATCTGATGTCACTAATTTTTTTATAGGTGGAGACGTCAAGGAAATATGAAGGTCAACTCTGTTTTTTTAAATGGAACGGTATCGTTTTTTATTTACTTTCTGATAGTATGTTTCAAGACAAATGCAATGACCTATTATGAAGGTCATTCAAAGTCACGCAAGGTCAACTGCAATAGCAAATAAATGTTATTTACGTATTTACGTATTCACTGCTACTTCAAGTGTTCAAAATTACGACCCTGAACTTGAAATTGGTCCATACTTCATTGATGGATCGCTATATAGTCATAAATACAAGAGAATCTTAAAAGACGTTTTGCCAGAATTGTTAGAGGACATTTCACTGGACATGCGACAGTCCATGTGGTTCCAACAAGACGGATGTCTTGCTCATTCAGCACGAAATGTTACAGACTTACTGAAAAGGATATTTGAAGGTCGTATCATCAGTATTGCAACGTTTCAGATTATGTCTGTCGTCCTTTTGAACACTTGAAGTAGCAGTGAATACGTAAATAACATGTTACATGTAAATCGTCGTAGTGTTCGAAGAGTGCTTTGAGACACTTTATTTTCTATTGCAGTTGACCTTGCGTAACCTTGAATGTCCTTCATAATAGGGCATTGCATTCGTCTTGAAACTCACTATCAGAATGTAAATAAAAAACCATAACGTTCCATTTAAAAAATCAGAGTTGACCTTCATATCTCCTTGATCATATCTCCACCATCATATCTCCACCTATAAAAAAATTAATGACATCAGATTACGAGCGTCTCGATATCAAGTAAGTTTGGTCTGATGCATTTTCTTCTATCTTCAAAACCAAGCGAGTTATTCAGGTAACCTGTTTATAGAGCCCCACCCTGTATACGTGATTCAGATACATTATATTAAAATGAATGAAAAGAACAATGAAATCAATTCAATGTAATCTCCCTTTTCTACATGCATAGGAATACAATTTTCAATTCGAACGCTTAATTACATGATAAAAGATAACCTACGTAATATAAAAAATATTACAAGACATTTTAAATATAGTAATTATGACACGCATATAATATAGAAAACATTACAAGTTATTTGAAAGGATAGTAATTATAACACATATATGATATATGTATAATAGAAAATATTACAAGTTATTTTAAAAGATAGTAATTATGACATGTATATGGTATATGATATAAAACAGTACATGTTATTTTAAAAGAAAGCAATTCCTTAAAAGAGTAACATAAGTTCTTGTATTTCTCCATTTTTGAAATTTGCCTTTCCACGTGCAACATAAGAAGCAATCAAAGTACGAGAGAGACGTTCTGAGTTTAAGCTTGTGGAAGCAACACATTCAAAACTCCTCTCCTATCCATTTTGTACAAAACTATTTCTGTATAGTTATAAAATATAATCTGCCAGTACTTCAATTCTATGTAACACTCACGCGTTTCTGATTTTAACATGAAGACATAATGGGATACTCTTTTCTTAATGTCATATTTGGATAAATATTTCAGGACCTCCACTGCAATTACCATAATTTTTCTAGCTTCTCTTCCGTATTTACTTTCTCTCGTATCCTTCGACAAATACTTCGACTATACACGTTAATTTTTGATAGACTCCGATTCTCGGCGACACTGTTTAATATGGGCGACCAATGTTTCAAACCCACGCGGTCCACACAGAATCGCAACCTTTTTCCTTTCAATCGAGCTTGTATGGCGGGTAGCGGTTTCACTGACTTTTGCGCGCACAATACCTTGTTAGAAAAAATTGGCATAACTTTTGGGGACATTAAACCTTTAGTACATATACTAGGACCAGAAGTAGTTTGAAATATTCACAGTGTTCCATTAGGCTGCCTTCCTACTTCAGTGACTTGAAAAGAAACAATTTTAATTCTACGTCTCTGAATTTACAAAATATGTAACATTTTATCAAGAAGTCTGTACGTATGAAGTTATGAGAATGTACAGAATAACACATTTACCAAAAACCAGAAACCGCAAATAAAATTTTGTCGGAAATATAACTTAAAATTGAGCTGCTGCGATGCTTTAAATACTGTTTTTCTAGTTATAATTTCAGTTACAATTCTGAAAATATTTAATATTTTACATCTATTTCGGTAAACTTAAACAAATACAAAGATTGGCAGGTTCTTAATAAATTGCTTCTTCTGTCACCGCTTAGCTACAAAATTAATCAAAAAATGTATAAAAATGGACAAGGCAAATGAAAGTTTTAGCTACTTTAGAGAAGACTCTATTAGTGGATACATTAAAAGTAGGAAGACTTTAAGATACTAGACCGTCATGCTAAAATACCTTGCAGTTTTATCATACGGTTATATATTTCTGTTTAAAAATAAGGAATATAATTGTAGTTAGTAGCTACACAAATAGTGATTGTGATAAACGCAATTTAAAAATCATTCAGAACCATATTTACGTGTTATAGAGAAGTGTAGGATTGAATAATCGTGATAACTATGAAATGGTAAATATGTAGGATTAGTTAAACTATACATAGGTAAATAAACTAAGCTATTGTAAATAGAATTTTTGTTACTTCCTTGTCGACGAACCTTATATAACCAACCAAACTGTTTGTGACACTTTTTCCTCGGCTCTTTGATATTTCTCATTATTTTTCGAGTTTTATGTACCGTGCTCATTGATCCTTCGACTGATCATCGTCGGATTTCATCGCTTGTTGAAACGTACGTACATTATCAAAATAATACAAATAAATATTCAAAAAATCACGTAACATCAAAACACATCGAAAACTGACACTGTCAGATTATCGAGACACAAGGGAACATTTGACAACTATTTTCTCCTCGGTTGATACTTCGTACTACTGGAAAACTCGAACCGATGGACGGTATTCGATAAACCAGATATTCCCATGAATTACTTCTCCCTGGAACAGTTGAAAATTCTCAACAAAAGTAATTGTTAAAATTAGACATTATTTTTCTACAATTCAGTTTTATTGTAATTTTTGTTAAGTTTATGTCTACGAGCATTCCCCATTACCTTCCTTGTTATTCAAACATTTCTCACGTTTACTGATAAATTGATTTACTTTATCTTTTGTTTCACACGCTAGAAGTTATATTTTTCACGTGCATTGTGATAATATTCTCTGGTGTAATTAAAACGCCTAAAGATCCTGAAATCTAATAAATCTTAATTACTGGAACAACTTGAAGTTTTTAAAGATAGGGAGACGTTGTAATTGAGTCTTAAATTATTATCTTAATTGCGATGCTTATACTAAATCTATTTAAATTCATTGTGTATTTATTTTAGTCTAAAGTTACTGTAATATATTCAAATGTGTTGAATGTTAAATAAATTAAATTAAAAAAGTAGATAAATGTTACCTTACTTCGTTTCACTATTAGAATCTTAAAGATAGAAAACAGTGATGATAACTACTATTTTTTTCAAGAATCTGTTAATTCACAATATAAATACATACAAATTTATATCCTCCATCATATTTCAATTCATTTACATTTATTTGGCTTTATAATAATAATTCTTGTTTCATTTTAATACTACAGCTCTGAATTTTCTCCTTGTTTTATCAACTTTCCTAAACACCTTTAGTATTGTAATGATCGCGATGAGTGCACCGATCATGTTAGATTAAAATTAAATTATTAAATAATTTTCCTGCGAAATCAGAATCATGGTTAAGCACATACTTATTTACGAAGGAAATTGATAAATATTTGCATAAATGTTAAACACAACTTACAATCGGAAATTGAGAAGTAAGCAGCAAATTTTAACAGCCGTGTATAGTGTATGTAAAGAACTTACATATTTTTGTTCTCGTTATTATGATCAACTGAATATGTTTTTTCAGTCGTTGCAAGACGCAAGAATCATTTTTAGCTTTCCTTTTTTGATTTCCAGTAGATATGAACTGTTATGTCATTTTGCAATCAACTCATATCATGTATCGAAATTTTAGTCAAATCTGTTCAGTTTTCTCTCAGACATTAACAAAATAATCCTTTCTGTTTTAATGTGCTTCCAGAAACACAGTGCCGAGTGAGAGTCTCGTTGAAATAGTTGGACATAAATGATAATAATCGATAATAAGAGATGAAATAATTTCTTATAGAATGTTGTCTAATAGAATACTAAATAAATGAATTTTAAACCATGAAATATGATATTACATATTTTGTATGTAGTAAGGAAATAAAACGAAATATTCTGTCTTTGTTTATCAGTTTTATTTTATGGCTGAGATTCAATTCACATTAAACATTTTAATGCTCTGAGTTAATTGTATTATCATTTTTAGCCAATGATCTTCAAATGATGTTTTTAATGTCTTCAAGTTGTTCACGAATACTAATATGTTTCTCTCTTATTATTTCTAACAAGAACATTACGAAAATGTTTACTATTAATTTAGACATAGTCTCTTTAATAAAATTTTTAATTGATTTTAATCAATACTAAATGTAGATTCTGTGAACGAAGCTTTTAACATGGTTTAATGACATAGCTTTCGTGGCTGCGCAATGATCAATATAAAGTTGTATCGTAATAATTAGAATTAAATAATAATAAGCCGTCAATATTTTACGAAACACACTAGCAATCTTAAGTTTATATTTTTTATCTATATGAATGCTTGCCACGTTTATTTGAAAATTTGTAGTTCCTTAATATAAATTTCTTAATATGCACGGTGCTTTTTCACATTGTAAAGTACGAGTGCGTATAAATATAAATTTTTAGTTTAAATTTGTTCATTAAATATTTTTTATCTCGCTGTCTAAGCTGTAAATATTCGCCCTTAAATTTATAACATTTGATACCGTACACTTTGTTTATCATTTCCCATCCTACAAGCGTACGAGCAAAATACTGAACGTCCAATTCAATTTTATAATTTTAAAAAAATCTGTCTGTCTCCATGGGTCACCACACTTTTATACACACATTCAGGACATTCGTTTGAAAACGTTCATTGAATATTCAGCGAAAACCTAAGTCTATGATAATTAATCCCCCATCAGAATTAATACGATAAGAGTCATTTCTATTATTAGCCAGTTTCTTTTCCTTTTGAGCACAGGCTTGCTACTAAATATATGAGTACCAACGTACCCACTATTAAAAAGTTTACCAACAAAGTGTTCACTAAAAAAAACAAAGTTTTTTGTAGCTCCTCCCTAGAGTACAATTCCGAGCGCACGATAAGCTCTCTAAAGCAATTTACGTCAAGGAAACGGAAGCGCACACATTGAAATAGTCGCTTTGTATTACCGCAGTCTGTGTAAACTGGCAATTAAAATTGTTAGATCTTCTTTATATTTGCCACGCGTAAATTCTAGATATCGCCTATTCTCTGTGACTATCACCGAGTATACATTTCCGTTGTCATTGGTTGCCTTTCATTAAGAACAAAATTACTCCCTTGTTAACATCCAATTTCGATTGGATGTATATAATACACACACACACACACACACACACACACACACACACATATATATATATATATATGTTACTAGATTAAATAATATATAATTGTGTTTATAGGTTGCTTTGTTTTGAGATGGTCTCTAGATTTTTTAAAATGATTCTCTATTCCACAAAATCTTTTTGTTGCAACAATAATTTATGTGAAAGATTATGAATATCTGTGGAAGTAGGATGCAAATTTTGGATTGACATAATTATGTATGAACCTCACATTTATTTCCCAAATTAGTGTAATATAATAGGATATTAAATCGAGGTAACAATATAGTCATTCAGTACAGTATCACGAGAGGTTTAAAAATGTGTCGCAAGGGTGTTTCAAATGGTATAAATTCGAAGTTAAATTGTAAAAAACATGAATATTTTATTAATCTTCTTCTTCTCGTAGAATCTACGATGCAAATAATGATAAGCATAAGTGCATTGCCAATGTTTCAGTCAAGAATCTTTGAATCCGCATTTATAAGTTTATATAACATTATATAGCATACTTTGATTTTTTAATTATTTTATATGTGCCATGAAATAAAACAAGTGGAAAATTTATAAAATCTCTGCTCTATACCAAAAGTTAGAAAATGGCAAATGACAGTGTGATTCATAATGAATATTCGACCACTTGCTTTAGTCCCAATTTGCTAATTTACATTGTTACATGTTTACACTGCGGTAATGTTGAATATTTGAATTTTTTAATACTAGAAAATTTAGATTTTCAGAACTTCTAGCTTCATGAACTTTAATATTTCCATACATCAGATGTTAGTTTAGCTGAACACCACGTTCCGATGCATATTGTACAACGCATTGTGTGTACAGATTTTCTATTAGATAAGGTGTCGAGATTCGAGTTTTATTTCTGTCTCTGTTTTGTGAATTCGTCGAAAACAACCGGGACTGACGCGTGACCAAGTGTTGTTCGCAATTCAGAGAGCATACCGCGTTATTAGCCTTTCAAATCGAACGATACTTTCAAGGCAATTCTACTGAATGTTTCATAACGTATTGTTCGGCGTCGAGGTGCAAACTTGTCACATGTCGTGGCGCATCGACGGCGTAAGCATGGTCTCAATTACAATCATTCAACGAAAGTTTCATTCTGATCATTGGTAGAGTTTTGTCTGGGCTTCATTTTTTACATGAAATAGGGTCAGTGTGTGTTAGAAGCCACTAAACAATTAGTTTATATTAAAATTTTACGTTTTCGACACAACTGTCTATCAAAATCTAATATATAAGAGTGCTAGTCCTTATCTCCTTGGTAAGGGTTTCTATTGGCTTTAAACGTTGTCAAAATTTTCACGAAACAATCTATACAACAGATTATCACGAAGTTTCATTTATGTCCTAAAATCTGCACTATTGAAATTCGTTATTATAATATTATTCTAATCGGTATTGAATATTTGTTAAGAGCTCAAAATTGATTATAAACATTACTCATTACAATTTTCACTAAATAATCTGCAGTATTAAAACACATAATTATAATAAAGTTCTAAAATTCTTGCTGATGGTTCAGCATTGATTCTAAATATTGTTGTAACTTTCACTAAACAACCAGTTTGTATTAGAATTATTATGTCCCGACTTTACTTATCTATCGAAAGTCCCATTTACATCCTAAAGTCTACAGTACTGAATTTCATAATTGTAATATTGTTTTAAAATGTTTGCTGAGTCACAAAATTTATTACAAACGTCACTAAACAAGCAGTTTCTATTAATATTTTTATACCCTGATTTTGATTATAAGGATTTTTTTATAAAAATAGAGGGCATACGCAAAAGAAACATATGAATAATCGTCGTATTCTCCAAATTTTATGGATGTATTGTGTTTTGCTTATATATAAACAAAATATTCGACTTTATTATTATTTTGTATTATTTGTTTGAGTCTATAAAATTTGTTTTCATTCTATTTCCTAACAAATATACAACTCTTGTATTTTATAATTCAAGAAATGTATCATTCAAATTTTTTGAAATTGTGGTTTGCAGCGTTTTTCTTGCAGCCACAGATTTCTTGATCGGTTTTCCAACATTGAACATAATAAATATATAATGCTTGTATTCTGCAACCCAATTAAACATATCCATTGTCATTTTTCTCTTTAAATTTTTCGTTAATGCTTCGTTAAAAACGCTCTGTCGTTAGTATGTATTCATTGATTATTCTAATCTATTTCACTCTAAAGGAACCAGAGTTAAAAAATAGATTTTTTGTTGTATTTTTTACAAGTATAAATAAAACCTTAAAAATACTTTCCCTTTCAATTTTAAATTCATTGAAATGAAAAAGTTCTGACGATTTCAGGATAACGATACTTCGGAATATGTAGTGGTGTCAGTACAAAACTTTTGGGTCAGTACAATACTTTTATTCTTGAAACGTACCTTTTTCACCTGGCGTAGATGAAATCTCAAAAACTACATGGCTAACGGTTCTGAACTTTCGAAAAGTAATTCCACATACTTCTAGTTCTCTCTGGTCCCAAAATTATATTTTTACGTTCAATGTATCATACTCTTTTTATTAAAAAATTACAAAGACGAATGAAATTTTGGAATATGCAATTTTCAAGATAAATTATTTATATTGATAGAGACCAAAACGATGGGCGTATTGATTAAGAATCATTTTGACTTTTTTGTTTTAGTCCACCCTGAGATTCCTAATCAACTACGCCAGCAAAATACGATTTTTAAACATGTATGTGCTGGTTGTGGGCGAGATAGAATCAAGGACCAAGTAAGTAAAACTATGTAAAAAAATGTTCTGTATGACGATACGGTAGCTAAATCAATTACGGCAATCAATTATAACGTAAGCTGTACTATCACTTTGAAAAGTATTCACGAAAATTGTTAAATTTGCAGTATTTACATGAGACTACCCTCTGAAATTGTTTAAAGTCCTGTCATGCGAGGTTTGTCTTACAGAACCAGATATTTCGTGCGATTGTCCGTCATTATCATTCCGATGTTTATCCAAATTCAGATAAAGCAATGGGACCAAGGCACAAACATTTTTCGTTATTCTGAAAAAACGTTTTTTAATTTGCATTTTTTGCATAACGCATATGCTTCGCATTTTTGTGTTTAAAAACATGTGCAATATATTTATGTGTATGTTATTTGTCCTATTTGTGCATATTTGAATATCCATGTTAAAATAATTTAATGTATCGCTATCTGTAAATTCATTCCACATAACAACCATAAAAACACGATAGCGAGAGTCTATACATGTAATTTATACTAATTATAGACCATAATAAAGCATGTCTTCACAATTTTGAATCATTCATTGAGCGTTAGACATTAATTTGAAATTCAGTTTACACTTCAGATTCGAGTGGTGAGGTCGGACTAGTTTGACGCTATTAAAAATTGTGTGGATTTATTAGTGTTTTTGAATATTTAAAAAGTGCCAGAAGTTCGAAAGAATAGGATATCAGTAATAAAAAGTTTGATCGCTGGCCACCCAATTTTGTTTTGATAAAAATGATGAAAAAAGTATTTACTCTGACATCTATAATAAAAATGTGAAATGCATTACTAAAAATACTTCGAGTATACATATTTACATATTTTTCTTGTATATTTGCATATATTTCGTAAATAAATGTCATATGCTTCTTACATATTTATCGTGCATGAACATCCGGAGTCTAATTATCACAGTGTCCCGAAGCGACGCCGCGCCGTACAGTTCGTTTGCATGGACAAACATTTTCAAAATTAACTTTCATGTTGGTATTTAAAACCTTTATAAAACTGTTCCTAGATATCTATTACAAAGGTCAGTAATGATACTAAAACCAATAAACAAATATTAAATATACTTGGATACTACACCTGCAAGTGACAAAGTTTCTATTAGAATTCATTTACCAACCGTGCTAACGTGTTCGTTTTATAAAAATGTATAAGCTTTTCATTACCTCCTTACGTTATCGAATTAATAATGTAAATATACCCGTTACTGATAACTTTGATTAAAGTTTTAAAAAGTACTCCTTCGTGATGTTTTGTGAAAATATGCATAGATATATGCTGTGAAAACCTATGCAAGATTTAGCTGCTCCTAATTGTCCGTTAATTTTTAATCATATTTTCATGACAGCGAAGAGGTATTACGAATATGTAAGTCTTCGATAAATGAATGGTTTGAAAACAATCCAAAAAAGAAAAATTCGAAAATTCTTTTAAATCTTGTACTTTGATTAACTGTTTACAAACGAAAGTTGGAAGGCATAGAGGAGAACAGTGCCATACAAAGTCCAATTAAATAACTTCGCAATATACATACACAGCATAATGCTAATGTCGATATGTCAAATTGGGGCGCTTATATCGCGGTAATTTTTTATGCAAAAACAAAATTATTCTGGTGTTTCGATATCGTCTTGGTGGGCCTTTCAAGAATACGTTATCAAAAATATGGGTTTGCGCTCAAAATATCAATTACCTATTATCTTAACAGAGCTTTTCAAAGTTACTGCAATATCAAACAAATAGAGTCGCCATGTACTTTCTTCTATATCCTACAATTTTCGTCTAGAACATTTTTTAATATCACCTATAATTTTCGAGTAATGGTATTTTGTACAGAAAACTGGCTTTTCAACGTACTGTGCGTCGTATGTAAGTAAGCGCGAGTTTCAGCGTCACGTTGTCGCGCGTCAATGTTCCAAACGGCGCGACACAGCAACGTGAACGTAATGATTATCGGTACCTTCGACAAACAATCGGCGATCTCTCGTGGCAAATAAAATATTTGGCGTGGCGATCGGAATGAAGAAGAGGGGTTGGAGGAGGCATCTCGATCCCGTGGCAGCTGCACCCCGCACCGCCCTTCTGCCGCAAAATCGCAATCTTTAGTCAGTGGTTTCGAGGCCAGCATGCCATCTACAATTGGGTCTAGCTTTATTAAAACATCGCGCACATCTCGGAGCACCGTGTCGATTAACAATGGATTGACAGTCGCACGGGTATTCATCGGTTCGTCGGTGAAAATATCGTCGGTTCGTCCTGTTCTCGTCGGATCGTTACCGTGCAACTATCTCGCATAACCGCGTCGCATCGTCAGTAGAGTGATCTTGGAAAACTACCGTACACGGGACCACCAAGATTTGCATTCGAGGCCACTTTTCCTAAATGGTAACATCGTCTTCTAAGAGTACCGAGCTACAGCATGAGATCGATTCACATAATTAATACTAGAGCTGCCAGGCGGCTTCAAACTTCAAACGATCCAATTCTTACTCCTCGACACTTGATTTAAACTTTTGTGAGAGCTTTTGTAAGAAAATGTGTCACTCGCGTTGACTGCTTGGTAGTTCCAGTGTTAATGAAGGTGAAACATACTGGTGCTATAAACTGCCGATCGCGAGTGTGAAATATCACCGAAGTTTACGGCAGAGTTATATTAAGAAATGCTAAAGCCTGACACCCAAGGCGACACAACAGATGATCGCTTTTAGTCGAGAAAGAAGTAGTCGCAAAAAAGTTGTTCAGAAATGCAGATGATATTAAGAAGACGTGGTGTTTTTGCGTGAATGAATTAGGTTTTACGTTGGACAGTTGAACTCGTGAAAGTTATGCAAACGAGTGTTTGGAATACTGCTCTGTTCATTGTACTCGGCCAACATACCATTAGTAAATTCTGTAATTTACAATGTCAGTAATATTTTAGTAAAAACTGAAAAGCAAAAATCTAAAATCAACGTTTTTAAAATTAACAAATTTAATGGTAGAAAATTATTTGTTCGATAATGTTCAATATTTAAAAAAAAGATGTTACATCTAATCAAGAATAAATTAGCCATGTAACTGTTCACGTAATTATCTTCATTAAGTGCTATGACATAATGTCTTACTTTTTCCTTACTCCGAAACTTGATTTCATACTCTTGATCGACAATGTGTGTTTATGCTATATGGCATTCGTAAAGTACAGTAAAAGTAGTAAATAGAATATTTAGTATTATTGCAGGAGAAAATTTAATCGATGTCATCCTAATGCTAACATTTCAGTTTATACAATTTGTACATTCGAATACTATTGTATCGTACTTCTACAATACACCTAAGCCTCCTAAGAGCAGTGGCTACTTCAACAATACGAGATTCAGATCCAATAACTTTTAAGATTTAAATCTAATGATAAGTCTAATTACCATCAATTTCAAGTGAGAAGAAAATAATTTCATCTAATCAGAAAATCCGGCGATTATTTGACCATGAATCCAGATATAATATAAAGAGGCGAAGGGAATCAATCAAAAAGACATTCCGTAGTAACCACTCTAACGTAAATTACTTTACATGCGTGAAGATTTAAATAACGATTAAGTGCAGTCCTTGGTTACATAAACAATGAAATTCAAAGTTACTAAAAGGTAGTATGTTATTATAATTTTTTTTTGAATAAATTACAGTGAAATTATTCAAGTAAATAATATGTATGCTAGAGTTAAAAAATGGACTGTAACTGCTACCGTAAACCACCAGTGTTACCAAATTGTTCAGAAGCTATTACTATGAGACTTATGCCATCGTATAATACTTGTTTAATAATGTAAACCAGTTGCCAACGCTATTCAATAATTAATTATTTTTGTTAAAGATATTAGACATATATAATTTATTCATATAGAATTTTTCCAGACATACATGTAGGACTTTTTTTAGACAGAATTTTTCCAGACATGCAGAATTATTTTTAGACATAATAGAACTTTTTCATATAGAATTTGCATAAAACTTTTTTATGGACGTAGAATTTGTCTAGACATGTAGAACTATTATATATCAAATTATTATACACATAATAGAATTTTTTCAAATATTCAAATATTCAAATAGCACTTTTTCATATAGAATTTTTCAACTAGAATTTTGTAGACACATGTAATTTTTCTAGAAATATAAAATCTTTCAAATACATCTAGAATTTTCTCTACATATTGAATTTTTTTGGACTGGTCGAATTTTGTGAATAAATTGTGGTTTTCATCGATGTTTGAGTGACTGATCGTTTCATGAAAGAAATGATGTGCCTGATGTTGAAATCGGATGTTGATCGAGTGCTGCATCGATAAAATTTAATGATGCTTTAAAACTTGGTCCACTTCCAAGGCGATCGCGATACTCCATTGTTAGGTTCGTGTGTTTACGACCGATTGATAGAAGTGTTTGTGTTTCTCTACTCGTTTGCGCTGGGATCTCAGTTTTTGCGAACGATGCGTATACGCAACAAGGAATGTTCACAGTCGAGTGTGTGTATGCAATCTCTCCTACAACATTTCGCTCAGTGCTCCATAAGTACGAAAACTTACAAACAAAACAAAATAAAAAAAATTATTGTAGGAAATGAAAATTGTTTTATAATTCGATTTATTAATATCTAATACGCGTGTTTAAAATTTTTTTTATTGAATTTCATTTACAACTAAAAAAATTCAAATCCTTGAACATTATTTCAATTTGAATGATCATGTTTCTCTTCTGGCGATCTGAATATGTTCTGAATTGTTTAAAAAACTAAAAATATGGCTTCAGAGTAATAGAATAGCAAAAAAATTATATAGACATCTCATGTAATCTGGAATACATGTATCCCATAATTTGAATATTTGCATAGCATTTCTTTTGAATCTACTAGAACCTCTTCTTTCTTATTACATATACTAATTACTGCAGTTGCAGAATCCGAAAACAACTGCGATCTTTTGCGGTATCTCGAGATTTATGGTCTGAAAGTCATAAAAAGGCTCATGCGCCTAATACCCCATAAATATAAAAGAATTTCATAAATATAGCCGTGAGACATTAAAATTCAATTTTCGATGAATGTGAACATGGAAGATCTGTTTCTCATGCTCCGCATGTACCGCGGATACTTTTATAACAGACCTGATGGGATTTTCATTGGTAAAACACATCATGATCGATGTTGATGTTAACTCATTGCATGACAAGAAGAATACATCTATCTACGTAGATTAACAGGTCTATTATGTGTATGCGATAAATTAAATTTTCGAATCACTGATTTTTGTCCCAGTTTTTCGATAAATCGTCCAGTTTGCGTCGCGTCGCTCAAAGTGAACGGAGAAATTCCACGTGAAACAAGCACGTGTCGGTTCTATCTAGAGATTTTATCTAAACTTTAGATCACGGAGGAGTTCTTGGATCATTTGGGAGTATTCTCAGCTTCAGATACAACGTGAGGCAGTTTGAATTACGTGGAAGACACTCACGGCCGACGCGATAAGATAAAACGAATGATGGAGAAGCATTGCCGGTTGAACGCGTGCCACGCAATTTCCAATATCACGTACATATGCACTACCGGATCATTCAGCAAATTTAGTAATTTCATTATATTCTCTGGACCCAAACATAATACCTAATACGATAACTGCCACGGTAGTCATATCAACATAGGTGACACAATACTTTGCACAGTAGGTTAGAAACTTGTTTTCTGTGGCTCTTCGAAGCTTCAAAGTCTAAAATAGGATTCATTTTAGATAATTTTCTGAAATTCAAAGTGAAACTAATTGTGGAGTACTCATTATAGAACATCAAATACCAGGTTTAAATTACAGTTTCATGTGTGTCAGTACTTTGATTATTTAATTGTGCCTTACTCATTTTTTATCCACGTGCAAACACTTTAAAGTTTATACTAATTTGTAGTTTGAGCAGGGTCTTAAAAAACTTTTTGAAAGTGATAGTACTAGTACTATCATACTATTACATACAGTACAAGAGTTGTATTTTTACAATTTATTGTCTTGTTTTAAATATTTTTTATTTTATTTGTGTTATTTACATTAATGCCATGTTTGTTGAAAATAAATCCATATAAAGGTATTTAATTTTGGCCACAAAAAGTCAGTGTCCAGATCAATTAGCACTGTTAGCACGATTTTTGAGACGTTTCTGAAGATCTACCAAAAAATGTTTCGAATGAAAGTTGATCAGTATCCACTTTTCTACAAATTTTAATATAAAACATTTCAAAAAAAAATTTTTACAAAAAATATGAAGGTCATCTTGCTTTTTTAAATGTTAATATATATTTTTGATTTTATAATATTCTAGCTGGTGTCGAGACGAATTCAACGATCTACGATACGAAACATTAAAATAATTTTGTCCACGAGAAACGGGTTTCCGGCTGTGCTTTGTTCATCTTTAAAAATTAATATTTGCCATCATTTATCTCTGTAAACCGAATTTCATTAAATTAATACATTCTGAAATTTGTGTTTCATTAGATAAACTTCATTCATTTTGTAGGATATTTTGTATTAACACGTTCACTACTATTTGTCAAAGATTATGTATATGTAATGTCCACAATCTCGCTGTTTATTTAACTTGTTAAATAGGGATACTATTAAAAAATTGTTCATTTTCTTCTAAATTCAACGAACAACTCTTCACTTCAATGTGTCATAGTACTCATATTGGTGTTAACAACATATTATATTTACGTTGATTGTGGTAAAAATTGTTGTCATCTCAATTTTACTTGTCTTTCATTACATCTTTGTAAGTGTTCATAATTGAAAAGTCAACCAGTTAACACTAAACCTACCGACCATTAAAGCTGACTAGTATATATTGCATTATAAAAATTGTGCAATTGAATTTATTTTGATTTTGTGTGATTTTTACTATAATGTGTATTTTCATAAAGCAGTGTGTACAATCATTTCCATTGGAAACATGTTGATAACTTCAATAATTGTAAAATAAAAAATCTGAAGCGGATCATTTGTCCCGCAGTGGTAGGTTTAGTGCTAAGAGGTTAGAGATAATCAAATTAATTTAATACACCTTGTTGTTTAACACTATATTTACGGAGCAGTAAAAGTGACTATTTCATATTACTTCTTAAAAGTAACAATAATGTATTTATTCAGTTTCCCACAGATTGTTAATAATTCCCCATAAATGCATCTTTATAGTCTAAATAATCGTGAATTATAAAATGTGAAATTAATTCCAATGTAAAATTCATACTACACAGCACAATATTCAAATGATTCACGATTTTCGGAGGAAATAGCAGAATAGATGTATTAATGGTTCCTTTTTTAAAATTTATTAACTGAGACGCAATCGGTTTTTCAAGAAATAATTATTTATAAAGTAGATTCGTTAATAAATACCTTAAAATACAATTTTATTTCTAATTAGAGATAACTGTATCACTCGTTATGCAATTTTCCACAAAAATTCATCAGATTCTGCCTGGCATTATATGATAACTCTGTTTTAGTTCTAATGGTAAGTGGAAATCTAACTTTTATACGAACGACAAACGATACATTTTTCATCCTTTGTTTCTGATTAACTAAAGGGATATTTAGATTTTCGTGTTGAAAATATGATTAATACATAATATTACGAGTTCATAATTTCATTATAGAATTTCAATGAGTTCATTATTATATATTTTGATTTTCATACTTCACTTTTAAGCGGAGGATTCTGTTACAATCATTAAGTAATTCTAGTAATATATTTATTTTTCAGCTCAAACTGTCTTTCTTGCTCAAGTAATTTTAAAGTAAACTTCTCTTCGAAATAGATAATGTTCTATTGCCTGATCTGTTTCTACCATTTTCATTAGAATTCTATTAACGAAATCTGCCCATCACTGTTTTCAGTTTATTGTTTCGAAAAATGTGCGACATACTGTTGAGCAAACTTGAATTTGTAAGTCATCAATATTTATAACCTATTACACTTTCTTTTCTTTTACTTTTTAAATAACTAATATATTAATCTACCACCTAAGCTAGGATGTTTCAGTTAACTATTCATATGTTTAGTTATAATTTCTTATAAATGAATTCAACTATGTCTAATTATTCAAGGCGTTAATCTATCTTAACTAAATTTGTAACATAAATCTATCTTAATTAAATATATATATATATATATATATATATATATATATATATATATTCATATATTTAATTCCAACCTTACGGTCAAGAAATGAACTTGGTTTACAAACCAAATTTATCTTAACTAAATATTATGTTTTCGGATTTTTAGTCGGTGGTGCAGATTTGAGGACTATGCAATTGAGGCTCATAAGGTGTTAAACTGTTGTACACGTTGAAATTAACAGTATTAATAAAAATTATGTCAAATTGTTTCATATTACTTTTTAAGTGCGTCTTATTTCGTTAAGCTCTGATAAGGGCTGTTAAATCGTAGTTATTGAAACACTTTTGCAATTAGTTAGATGTCGGAAGTAATACTCATTGCTAGATGATTTGATAGGTACATAGTTTCTTAATTTGAAATAATTTTGTAAGTTATAAGAATTTTGCCATTGCTAATTTTTCGAAGTAGATGACGTTTATTTCCTGAAATACTTTTTTAGCTAACTCAAGCCAAATTATGTAACTTTCAAAATTACTTTACAGTCGTATCTTTATATTTAGAAATGTACTGTAATTAAAATTTGTAGTACGCAGTATTTCCTGAAATACTTTTCCAACTAAGAACAGCCATAGTACATATTAAACATTAAAAAATGATCTTATTTTCTCATTCTGATATTGGATTGGAACTTTCGAAGGATTTAGTGTAGTATATAGCACACGTTTCTAACTCTGTGATTAATGTTCCTACCGACTCGTTTTAGAAGTACGATCATGAGACGACCAATGAATTAATTCCAAGAAGGAAGACCTGAACATTAAAACGCATAATACTTCAATGCATCATACCAAGAAGCTCCAACATTGACATCTCATTATCACTTTACTACCACATAATAAGCAAATCGAAAGCATGGTGTTGTTGCAATATGCAGTATTTTTACGCCGGGTTTTCGGGCAACATTCGAGAATATTTATACAGTAACTTATTATGACTGCCAGTGCCAGTGTCTCTTCCTCGCAAGAACGCTTCCTGCACTGACATGTCTGAAACTATTGTCCAACGAGACGAGGCAATAGACGGAACCAACTGCACGTGAACATTGCACGTGTATAATTGATATAGAACTACAAACTCATTCTTTACATTTCGATATAGGATCACATCAAAAAGTTGCAAACACGCACTTTTAGTATTTTCTCTGCAATTCGAACCAATTGCAATGTTTGCAAAGTTTCTTTTTCGCATCATGTACTAAACTACTTCTTTCATCTTCTAAAAAAAAAAAAATGCAAGTCAATATAAAGGAGGCCATATAATTTTTCCATATTCCTATTTAGAAAAAAAAGAAATCCAACGATATGTCATGTTCTATAGTTCAAGTGAATTTCAAAATTTTCGAAATTTTCAATTTAAATGCGCCACGTGATCCTTTTATTCGATCGATCTCAAACTTTGCAAAATTTTTTTTCTCGCCTAAAGGAACAATTCTGGAGGGTGGCGGGAAAAAAATTCGTGGGTCAAAAATGAAGGTCCACCCTAATGTATATCTATCGCGTGACTTTTTTTTTTACATCTTTTGTTTCTTCTCGTGGGACAGACTGTAGACGGTATTGAATCGGAACGTTCAACTATTCCAAGCCTCACACAAGACATTGAAATTTTATTACGTGTTTATTATGCAAAACACGAAGCATTTCCCATTACAAATCTATATTTGTCGCAATTAGGTAGATTCTTGCACACAAGAAATTTCCAATAGGTCAATACATAAATACATGACGATCACATCGACTGATGTTGAAATAAAATTGATTCGTTTAAACTATTAGATGTTTAACTTGAAATGTTATATAACAAACCAGTATATTAGGATAGCATTTCTCCATTAAAGCGCTTCATAACATTTGCAGTCTAAAATCGGACATTTAACTTTTCTCTAAATGAAACTTATAGAATTAAGGTAAGCTCCTTTTTAACCATCATCAATTTTTGTTCGGCCACCTTTTTGATTAATGAGATTATTACCTCTTTTTGAGCTTTTTCTACCATTGACTAACATTGCGTTCATCTATTATGTACCATGTTTTGACTAAACATCACACAATGTTGACGTCAATATGATTATTTGCTCACTTATATTTTTATAAGAATACACGACGATCGACTAATATTGAAATAAACTTCATTTGAAATTAAAGTTGGATATGCAAGTAACAACTGAAGATAGGACTTAAAAGATTAGCTTTGTTTCTTCAAATGATATATATATATATATATATATATATATATATATATATATATATATATATATAATTTAATAAACCCGTAGATTATAATATTATTTCTTGATTAAAGCATTTTGCATTCTGAAATCGGACATGTTATATGCAACGACTAATATGGTAATTTTCCATTTGAATAATACATCCTACCTATGCGTGTCTCTTCGTTACTTTTTTTCGATCATCTTTTTACTAGGTTACAATTCTAAATGCGAAAACAAAGACACTGTGTGTATTATTAAAAATTATCAGGACATCAGGGATGCATTGATTATATTGAACCTATTCAAGAAATTCACGTAAATGCAAGTCTTTTCCGAGCTACAGAGTCTGAAGTACAAGTCCCGTGTTTTTATTTGTTGTAATTAAAACCTAAGTCGAATCAACTATTTTGTTTTAATGTAGTTGCAGTGTCGCAATGAGTGGCGGTAATTATTGGAATACAAAGGCACACGAATCTGCAAGTCTCTCTACTGTCTTTTTAAATCGCTAATTCCTGAAGGTACACTCAATTATTATGAAACATCTCGAGTATCTTGGAATTGTCAATGTAAAAGGGAACTGACGTTGAACTTTCTGTAAAAACACGAAGTTTCGACCATGTGGAAGACTACTCCAGGATTTTGTGCGAAGTAAAACCTTGTTTCGAGAATGGGATGCAAGCAGAGTATGTTGGAATGCTTAAAAGACAAAGGAGATGCAGAAAAGAATAGGTCGCTGGAAACTTTAGCCGAGGGACATCGAGTTAATGGAGGTGAGTTTTTCACGAATAGTTATTTTGCTTTTGTCTGTTCCTGACCGCGATTTGATTCTAATCGTTCTGCGAGAGGTAGTACGATGGAAGAAATACATATACATATCTATGTAAGAATCTCCATCTTATGTCTTCAATGAATTAATAGCAATACTTATGCTATCTTGTTTAAAATGCGCCGAATAGGATGAATTCGAATTTCGTGGGACAAAATACTCTCGTAATTGTTTTAGTTAGAGCATTGCTGTATTCGTTAATAAATGTTATAATGAAATTTGTACTGCATCTAACTGAAACTTTCAGCACTATTTTAACTTCAATTGTTATGTGAACGTCTCAGTCATAGATATAAACGATAAATATCAACATTTTCGATGATAGCATTTATCCTTTCTTGTTCAACACGTACTTGATTTCATGTTTAAGTTAGGTACAAGTTGATTTGCATTACTTTTGTGTTTTCTTATTGACAAAAGATGCATCTTAAGTTCTCAATCCTACATCTCTCTTAGTCTCCTAATTTAATCCTAGCCTACCTTTAATTTTAACAATGTCTTTATAACTCTAAAATGAATTATGATTTAATGTCTTCAAATTTTCATCAGTACTATCGTTAGAATATATTCGTTAAATTCAATCACACTTCCTTTGTCTTTCCACATTTCGGAACTAAATACATTAATTCACATTTTCTAGTCGACTTTTTAACTCATGAATAATTCTACAAAAACAATATTCATTGCTATAATACATTGACTTCTAGCATCATTAAATACTATTTTATATTACAATAAGTATGTTCTGAATCGTAGCTTGTCTTAATTCCATGATGATATTTCAAAGCAAGTAACACTTTTAAAACCATTAGAATCCCTCTTTTTCATCGCAGTAATCAAATACACATTCATTGAAAACTTTTTTATTCTCTCACTTTTACTCTACGGAATTTTAATTTTATATCTTGCGAAGATAAGTAATTTCATATATTATATTTTAGGTAACAAACTACTGCTTATTAACTTTCTTGTGATATCTGTCCTTTTTAGCGCCAACCATTCTTTACTGTTATCACCCTGCAGTCTACACGCATCTCAATTACCAGTTCTCAATTTAAAATCTCAATCGTTCCCAAAAACCATTTACATCAAACAGATCAAGGGACACGTGTTCACTCGAGCAAATTTTAAATTAGAATTTCAGATTCTCTCTCTATCAGTAATCCTTTAAACGATTTGCAAGCATCAGATCGCATAAAAATCAGTTCACATAACAAACCACTCGCAAGCATACACATATATGTTCAAGCACACAGCCAATTAAAACCTGTACAGTACACGCATCAACAGTAGATTTATTATCACGTTTGCAATATAATGAAAAATTATTACCCGTGTTTCGGGGTAGAAAGTCACAATGTTATCATTAAACTGCGGATCTTCGCGCATTTCTGGCTTAGACAAATTTTCAAAAAATAATATAACGTAATGTTTGATAGAATTTAATAAGATTTTTAGTTATTTGTGATCAACAAAGACTATTATCATTGAAAACAGAATTCTATTTCATTCCACTTTCTTACAATTTGTCTAAAAAATATTGAAAATTGCATAAACATCTGTAGTTTAATTATTATTATAGAAATATCTCTAGATCCATTTCTTAAATGGACCACTGAGAAACTTCTGTTAAAAGCCTCTTACTTTTGCAAATTGTGAATATTGAATGCGTGAAGATTGATGGGTCAGCGAGTTAAGTTTGAGCAACATTTAAATACGTATTGGGTTACTGAACGATAAAAATGCTATGCTTTTTACCTTACTTAATTAAATTTAAAAACAATAGTCTTCTTGAAGGTATTAAAAATATAATTAATTAGCAAGGCAAACATTGTCTTCCTTATTTTTATTATTTATAATATGAGGAACTTTCCTAAGTTATCATATACCGCTCAAAAGTATCCGGACAAACGTTTATTTATTCGACAAAATGTTGCTTAAATGTTACATCAAAGATACTGTAATTATATAATCATTGCTGTATGGAATTTCTTAGTATAAACCATTCAATTAATATGTGTTAAATTGTGAAATTTTCAGTCAATGATGAACTCAAACCAAATTTCCAGTTATAGTTCGCAAATTTAATATAATGGAATGTTGTTAAATGCATATCGCTTACTTGAATCGTACCTCGTGAATTAATGCGTTATTATTGATTACACTAAAAGTCTAGCGATAAATATACGGTTTTTTGTATCTATTATACAACCATTTTTTCATAACAGTGTTGTTGTTTTGTACATTCTAAATAATATTTGAATAAATCAAATAGGACTGGTGTAACTTTTAGCAATTCTACAATATAATATGCAACATCATTTTTAAGAATGCCAGAATTATATTTTCTTGCTGATTACTTAAATTTTCATCTCGAATTTTGTTTGCATTCCTCTGACTGAGCTTTTTTAAACAAAACGTTTTAAAACAAACTCATGGGACCTTCATTATATTGATCCTAAAATATCTGTTACTTGAGGAAAATTTTTAATGAAGTGTTCAAGGGCAACGGTCTTTTCCGCAAAATTTCTATGTTAAATACGAATGAACTGCTATACTGTTGATAGATGTACAGTCGCATAGATCACCGTACAACAGCTAATTCGTTCCCATTTTTACAGTCCGTGAAATCATGGCTACGTGCCGAAATTCCAAGTACCTAATTTGTCACACCCATCTGCAGTTTCTGTCGCAGGCCTCCGTACTTGACCAAGGCATCTGTTTTTCCTCAAAATCACTAACCCTCCCGTCTTCCTTGTCTACCAGTAGATTCTCTCTTTCTTCGGTCACATGCTTCCCTCACTTCTTTACCTTCCCCCCTTCCAAATCCTTTACCACCACTAGTTTTTACCCCCCAAAAAGATCCGACTACACCTTTACCCCCCAAAAAGATCGCACCCCCGATTTTCGGAATACACTCGCCAACTTTCGAGTAACACGCATCGCGGTTGTATCACGACATTGTTATTAAATTATATCGAACTACCATCAAGGAAAACGAGTCGGTTTTAACCCGTCCACCACCAATCCATAATCAGTCTTCACGACTTTAATTAGGCGTCGAGCATATACGGTCAATCGCGGTCTAGATAAACTAAAATCAGTAAAGCCGCGAGTGTATGACCTTTAATGAATAGACCTTCGTTGTTTTCTGCTATGTTGATTACGACCGTCAATTTTTTTCATAAAATTTTTTTGTGACGACTGTTATAGTTAGGACCTAATGTTATCAGCATTTTATTCATCTTCGAATGTGTTCAAAGAGGTCCGAAGGGGGCCGCTCGCGAACCCATTGCTACACACGCAATTCCAGTCGAGTGGGAAAGCGGATCCGTCGGATTTCACCCGGCGGGTATTAATCGAGCAATAAAAATAAATTGCAACCAGCCTGAGGCGTTCCTGCGTCACTGGTGCGTCCGTTTCGTAAAGGAGACTGCAAACACTGATTCTCCTTGACCTAGTCTACGCCTCTGACCGCGTCGTGTAATCTTGACTCCAGTGAACCGTCTGCGACATGAATTAATTGGACGTGAGCGAATTCCTTTAAGAACTCAGCAGCCGGTTCTATGGATTCTCGATCGATCAGCTAGAGCACAACGTCGCGAATCAACCGTTTTTGCGTCTGCGATGTATCCTGCTTGTCAAGGACCAATAGAAGCAACATAGCCTGCGGCAATTTTGAAAATACTTCTTTCACCGTCACTAATCTAGATCACAGCTTTTCTCATTCAAATTTTTTCGAACACTATATTTTCCTTTCTAACCTCTTTAGAATTTTCAACATGATCGCAAACCCACTCGAAAATGCTTGATTTATCTTTTATCATCTAGAATATCTTATTATTTTATTGCTCGTATACCTTATAGTTCTTAGTATTTTCTTTTATAATTCCTTAAGGTATGATTTTTTCGCAGTTACAGTGAGTTTGTATGTCTTTAATAATCTCATAGATAGGAAAGGAAACTTTATATTTAAAAGTAATTGATTTCTCTTTTTACGTTAAGGGAACACTGACACTAAAATCTCATATATACATTCTTCCTCTTTGTTTAACACTATTGCTTTTAAATAAATATACAACTTCCTCCGACAGGAATTCAATCGTCAGTGACATTTGCATTACACATGTACTCATTTCACCCGATTACATACACAGATATGACTCACTTAATTCCATTTACACACATGAATACGGATTAATTAATTCTGTGTATATACACAAATGTGCTTTGATTAATCCTAAAGAAGCGTATCCTAGTTGTTCATTCGAAGCATATTTTTATGTTCAATGACTCGTAAATGATTGATCAATTCATCTGCCAAGGATTCTAAATTGTTAGCACACGACGTTTCGACTGTTTTACTTTACATTGGGCTTTAAATAGTCTATGTAAATGAGGGTCAATTGGGATTCAAGACGTGTCAATTCTCAATATCAACGGCAGAATTAAAGATGTGTTAAAATGGTGGTCACCTTCGAAGCGACTTATAACTAACATTTAATTAGTTTTGTCATAAATCTATGTCATCTTAATGATGACTACAAACGAACGAGCTAATTACTATTTGTTTGACCTTTGAAGTAGCTAGCTTGAAAGTGCTTGTTCAGAATTAATAGGTAATTCTCAAGACACTTTTCCCTTATAAACTATTTCCTCTTAAAATACTTAATCACTTAATTTCTATGCTAATCATCTACACTAATCTGACCAACAAGTCTGATCGCTTATACTTGTATAAAAAGTCAGCGACTTTTGTGCCTGTTACATTAGTAATGCTGAAGAAAATAGTTACTTATGAGATTTATTTATGCTAATTTTATGTAGCAAAATCTCTGCATTCTTCAGCTTTCTCATAAATTTCAAAATAAGAAGCTTGATTCTAATATTTATTATATTATATTGTAATATTGTACTTAATGAAATCAGGTAATTTATCGTTATTTAATTCTATCAAACTCTTTTTAGAAATAGACATTACACAATATTTACGACTACGGGAGAAATGTTGTTGTAAGGATCACTATGTATGTAGTACCAACTGAGTCATTCCTTCACAGTAGGCTTTGACAGTCAAACCAGAAAACTCAGAACATCCAAAATCTTTCAAACGTTTCACTTTCAAAATGTTTTGTCTGCGTTCATATTCGTATTGTATGGAATCAATTTCATATTTCAGCAATTCACTACGACATACTCCCATGTACATGGCAGAAAGTCCATACTCTTTGGGGCAATACTGTTTTCATGTTGTTTAGCAGTAACAATAAAGCCTAAGATCATCTAATACGCCAATGTTGTACCAATCTTGTGTTTCATTCACAATTTTGTACGAACTCTAATATTAACAAAGTCTTCTACACCTCTTACGATAAATTCAATTAACAGAGTCATTAACAGAATTGAGAAGATATTATGAGCAACAACAGTTTAATACCACCACATTAAATAGCAAATATACTGTACATTACACATTCAAAAATTAAAAAGAAAACAAAACATTTTAGCAGCATTGTTCAACCTCATTTTTTTGCGTCACGATGAATATCTCCAATAGTCATTAAATTTACCACAACAGTCTATCTAATCACAATCTGCGGAATCAATGGGAAAGCAAATATCATACAACTGAATTGAAATTATTGCTTCACTGTCCTCATTAACTATATAGATGACGGAACTATCTGTTTTGTTCTTGGTTGTGTTAAACCCCGTACAATAACAGCATACGGTCCGACATTTCTAAAAGTCTTCCCAATATTTTACATTAATATGAATACTATTATATTAATATAGAATTATCAGGAGTAAGAAGTTTGATATTAAAAAGAACATTGTTCCACCCGAAAGTCTACGCTCACGACGAACCTCTTTCATTGTTGGGAATGTCGAAAATTTTTCAAATACTTTTCACATGATTTGATTACCCCAATCTTTCTAATAGCAATCTGCAGCGGTAACTGAAAAAATCATTCAATTTTACAACAATTTTTCATCAACGATTTGTTTTAAATTACATTAACTTGAAATATTTCTTACGATAAGAATATATAGTGCGGTATTTTTTAAGATCATCCAAGTATTATACATTAATATTTCATAGTCTCTTGTTAGGACATTCAATGAACTATTAAAAGCAGGAATGCTACTGTGCATCATAAATTTCGTAAGAAGTAATAAAATCTTTCAACGGTTACAGTTTGTGTTCTGGCTTCCAGTGATCTAAATACTTTTCATGCATATCAATTTATTATGTCAGTCTCTCAAATGGTAATAGCAATCTCCCACATTAATCGGAAGGATACGTTCAACTCAATTGGAGTTACCGGTTCACTGTCCTGATGGACTATATCAATTTCGCAACGATTCGTTTTATTCTAGGGCGTATTAGATCGAATGCAGTCGAACATTTAAAAAGTCCTTCATATATTTTATATTAACTTCTTTCGCATAATTTTTCAAGATTTTAGTATATTTATACAGAGTTATTAAAACCAGGAACAACACTATACCACCTTAATTTACTCAATGACGATAAAATTCTTTAATAAATACAATTTCACTGTGCGAAATGTAATTTTTAATATGCCAAATTACATTAATGTAGATTTACGATAATGTTAACATCCGTGACTCAGTTGAAACTACTGCTTTCGCTTTTCTTATCAACGGTGTAAATTACCAAATATATTTTGGTTCTAAATTGTATTATATTTAAAATATCTAGTACATCAATAGTATATGGTCTGACACATTTAAAGAAGATGTTCAAATATTTTATATTAAAATAAATCTCACATAGCCCCTCGTTTGCAAAATCAAAGGCGTATTTGATATTTACTTCCTTCATTTCTTCAATTACAATCGGCTTCACTAACAATCGTAAACAATTTCTGTCTTTCTATTGAATATTATAATTTTAAAGAATATCATACGAACAACAATTTGCAATAGCAATTGAAAAAACTCGTTCAGTACCAATCGAATTACTGCTTCACCTTCTTCACGAACCATTGAGATGACGGAACGATTTATTTTGTTCTAGGAAATGTTTAATTCTTTATACAATAAATTTTCATACTTTGACACTTCTAAAAATCCTCCAAATCTTTTACATTAATACAGATTAATACAATTTCTCATTGGAAAAATAAACAACGTATTAAGAGGAAGAATAATATTGTACGATCTCAATTTCTTCACTTTCAATGAACATCTTCAAAGATTATAATTTGTTTTGGATTTTCAAACACTTCTCATCGATATAAATTTACGATATCTGTAATAATAGAGAAAGTAAACTTCAACAATAATCGAAAGACTTTGTTAAATTCTATTGGAACTATTGTTTAATTTTCAATTTTGATTGAACACAAATTAGAAAAAAAAATTATTCTTTTTACACGATCATCCCAAATTCTAATAAAAGAAATTGTTTCATATTACACTTATCACAACTCCACAATCACTGTACACAATTTGGCAATTTCTCGGGCTTTTACCCTAATTCTCAACGTGTTCTGAAATCACTAATGGCCTCTAACAGATATACTTATGCAAACATATATGTGTTTATTGTCAAAATATGACAACGAATAAAATTTTGTTAAGTGTAACTCGGGTTATCATGCCTAGTTTTTTTGTTTATAAATTAATGATATTTTTCTTTCTCGCTGAATGGTAATATACTTTGCTATAATAATACATTGTTATTACATGTGCAATGTTTATAGGATAAAATGTGCAAGAGTCGTTAGCTAGTTTCGATGAAATTTTCATAATGTGTAGAATCGACACGTATCTTTAAGACGCATTTTCTAAATTTTTAATAGTCCCACATAAAATAATTGTCAGAAGCAACTTGTAGCATTTTCTCCAAACTTTGAACCAATTGAAATTTTTACAAAATTTCTTGTTCACATCAGTTAAGAAATTAATTCTTCTAACTTCTGAAAAAATCCAGAACGTATAATCCACTTTGAAAAAAGTTGTTTTCTTTTGAAGAGTGAACGAATACTTATGCGACCCATTGTATCTCTGGGACCGCTCGCACGAGAGTAGAATTTTAACTTGCACAATTCGGTTCTCCAGTCCAGTCACAGTCTTTGAGCCTCTCGCAACGCATCGTGCGCCGTGCGTGCCCGATCTATCGGTATACTTTCGCGCTCATGATTTTAATATTTAGCGTGCACCGTTCGGTTATCACCGTTAAATGTAAACCTGACACTGTTATTCCCGAAGAGAGAACGTGTTTCATGGAACAATCCGCGTGACGCACTCGAACAGTGATCGTCCACAATATTCTTTCAAGTGCACCGGTTACAGTTTCGTGTACACTAACATCTTCAATGAACATTCTGCAAATTTCCTATTCCGTACAACGAACTAACTTTTTGACACGCATATAACTTGGTATTATCGTTAATTATATCGTACTGTAAGTGAAAGAAAAATTAAATACATTCCACCACTTATCTTTGGATTTTTGTAATATCTATCCGGTTATCTAATATCAAATGTATTCATTTTGTATTTTGAAAATAATCGGACGTGTCGAGGTTAATTGATTTTGTACGCCGTTGCAAAGTGTCTTCATGTGTTCTTATTTTCGTTGTAAGTTTAGAGTCGCATGAACGATATAAGTAATTAGCGAATGCTTCCTAAATATGATCTTTGAATCACAGTTCCAATGTTTTGTTCGCCTATTAAAAACTATTTCTCATATAATCGGAGTGATATGAGGACACGATTGACAAGAAACCGGTGTGCATTGCTGCTTTGAAGATCTTTTTCGAGTTTCTATATGGCATCCCCTCCGAACAAGTATTTCTTTCCCAACGAAGATGAAGAGACCTTGCAGGACATGCTGTTCAGCAACGGTAGGTAGAAGGGTTGCTCGTTTAACTAAATTTAATTTTTCTGACTCATTTCCGTTCCTCTTCGGAGCGAGAAGTCATCTTGTAACGCCTTGGAATTTTGTCGACCGTAAAATGTTAAGGATCACCTCGGCAATGCCAACTCTTGATAATTAAATTTATATCGGTATAAAGATCTTTTTATAAAATAATCGTTCACGAATGGACTCCTCAATAGCTTCATTATTTCATGATATGTGACTTTGAAACTGGAAAAACAGGGGGTCTGTGTATATGATCGTAAATTCGAAAGGCCGTTCGAAAAGGCAGGCAGATCTTTGAAACGTATTTCGCTCTGTTGTCCCTACGGTGATCGGTATGGCCAATTAAGGCGCCCTACTTTCGATCAATTATCTTTAAATTCAAATCGAACGATGAATACTGAGTGATACTGCCGTAAAAGGTTAAAATATGCTCCGCGGACTTAATCTCATGCGAGTTAATAATCTGCTGCCGAATCGAATTTATTAACTGTCAATTTAAAAAATCCATATAAAAGCATTTTGTTGGATAAAATGGATGTTTTTGAAAATCAGTAAAATTCTTTCTTGATAGTCAAAGTCCGTGACATTAGCTATAAACCATCGAGTAAATAATACATGCGAATAATTTAGTTAATGAGCTATAACTTTTATCAAAGTGAATTGAGCTATCGTAATGGCAGCATTTCACTTTGTAGTACAACTCTTTTAAATCGTTTCATGACGTTCATTTGCTCCTAACTTTCTATCATTAAATTTAATTTGTAACTTAAAAATTTGATGAAATATGGCTACATTTCCACAAATATCTTTTTTAGATCGTTTGGTCAAATTAATTCATTATACCATTCTGTGAGTCGAATATTAATTTAACTTCAAGAAATTTTTGCAGACGCTAAATATATATGGTGTTTTCCTCGAATGAATGATCCATTTGATTTGATACTGCATTAATGAACTTTGTCAGTCGCACAAAGAGGAATAGATTCTTCATTCAAAATTAAAAGTTAAGTGCTACAGTAATTAATCCTATAAACAAGTTTTAACTGATGGTCCAGCAAGTCTTGATCTATTAACCCATATTTCTCGATAACGATGTAGGCTATTCGATTTTCAACGAACATGTCTTTCATTATTGTCAAGATGTTGATTAGTTGCTTGTATCATGAAAAACTATGAGATTAATCAAGCTTCTCAATGGAACGATGACTATGCTTCGTCGAAGAACATCGACTGCGTAAAGTTATTTTCCATAGTTACTTAATCACTATTACTATTGATCCTCGAGAAATTGAAAAAATTTGATTTCCTTTTCTATTGCTGTTCAAGGAAAAGCGGAGTATGATAGCTTGGAAGATAAGTCACCATTCGAAGAAACTTCGGGTGTGGACGATGACTTGGATTATACGACAGCTGTAAGTGAATTTTTAATATTATTTCTATTTCAAGAATACTATTTCATTGAAGCGATTGATCACTACTAGATTGCAGATCGCATGCAGAACAAAAATTTTGTATTAATTACAAGAAGCTGGGACCAAATAGAAATATCTTAATTCCCTTAATAATTTTAGTACCTAAGTTTTCTGTACAATAACGATTGCCAGAAACCATTTACAAAATTATTACAGTTGACACATCTTATTACCTGCTGGTTAGTATTAAAACTTGTCATGTACTTGGGTTATTATCAAACAAACAATTTACTATTAGCATTTATTCTTATTAGTATTAGTATTTTTAACAACTTTAATGTTAATAATCGAATACTTAATACGTTTAAATTTTCATTTTAAATATTCAGACCGAAATGCATGAAATATCTCAAATTGGTTTAGACTAGATTCTGATTTTATATTATACATATGTATATCTCAATTATAATATTAAACTAACTACTAACTTTATACTTCCAGAATAATCTTTTTCATAGGTCATTATAATTTTTTTATTCGACAACTTGTGTGTTACGGAACGTATCGATAAAGTTAAAATGGATAAGTGTGGGACACCTCGTATATTCCTTTCTCCTCGTTTCTTTGCGGGCCATGGGTGCAGGGTGCAGCAATTCAGTAAATAATCATCATCTTTCTGAAAGAATGCCTGCATTAACAAAGCCAAAATAAAAGGTGACCTATTTACCGTGTTCTTTCTTTCGGTAAAGAGATTTTCTAAAAGAAGTAGGAAGTGCACATTTATGGATTTTGAACGGGAAACGGGGACTACTACTTTGAAACAGCTGACAATGGAACGTAGAATTAAAAATCTCGTTCTTCGGCGTTTTAGTAAGATCCTTTGGCTTGGATATAATTTAATTCCTAACTTTTCGCACCTATTAACTGTTAATGTATTTCACACACGACTAAATGGTGAATTTTTACGCAAAATTATTTAATTTTTTATTTTAAATAACATAATTAATGGGATGTAGTATTTTTGGTATTTTTAAATTCTTAAAACGTGTTTACAATTTTACATTTCAGCTAGTCATTTTTGTCATAAATGTTCAAAATCCGCAATCCAATTATAATGCTTTTATAGAATAGAAAAAGTAGTAATAACAGGAGAAAAAAATTGTTTAAAGTAACAAATTGCCATATTACTTTAGGATCGTCTGAGATCGCAAAACTCTGCTAAATTAACAATATTTCGATTTTCATAATTACGATTTAAATATTGTTTAGGACTTTTTTTATTAGAAACATGGAGAATATTGAAAATCGTGATTGGTCCTACTTTTTTGACCAGGGAATGTAGAATGATACATTTCTCATTTGAACCAATTTTCTGTTCGTGCTATATAAGACCGGTTTTAAGAAATCAAATCACCCATTGAAAAAAAAACTGCAATTAATTTTCTTCTAGAAAATCTTGGGAACAATGAGAAATATCAAAATTGACGAAATAGAATTTTGAAGAAATATCTGAATTCATTTTTATTTTTCCTGTATTTACAAAACTGTTGAACTTCGATTATTGATGATCTAGCTAACTTAAAAACATGAATTGTTCACTAGTTTTGTACATATAAAAAAGCAGATGCGATTTTTGTTTTTACTTCTTCTGATATATTTTTTAGAAAACAAAATTATGAACTACTTTCAAAAGACGATTTTCCCCCCTGAAAATCGGGCTGTGGCAAACGATAAAGGTTAGTGAGCAAGTACAGTAATTCATTTGTAACCCAGACATATTTTTTGTTTTTTTTTTAACTTCTGGACAATAATCAATGAATGACAAAAGTGAACAGTTGTTATAACTATGGGTACATCTCACGGTCCTTTTTTGTAAAACGTGATAATTAAGTACAAATGACCGAATTTCGTCAAATGTTCTCTTCTGCGAGCAAAAGCGTACTTTCAGAATCTCATAACCATCTAATAATATGACACGATGATATATTTAATCTAATCTTATAGTAGTAGTAGGTGCAACGTTTTAAAGATAAACAACGTGAAAATATTGTGTTCATATCGTTATCTCGATTCTTGCAAGCTGCAATCAAAGATAACACTCTGGAAACAGCGTTGCACTTCGCATTTTTTAAGACAAAACAAGAAGCAATCAAATTTACTCGTTTGTTGTTCAAACGCCTCAAGGTATATTAAAAGTATTCATTTAAGAAAAATATTGCACGCATCTACCATTGTTTGCATGATCATTTCCTATCATATTATAAATATCCAATGTTCTTCCTAATTTTATTTCTCTGACTCTTCCGTTATATTTAATATTGATTTATACTGAGTCCTTTTCATCCTTTTATTACGATTCTGGATCCATAATTAAGTATTTCTTTTGAGTTTCACATTTTTAATGAAAAAAAGTGTACTGAATTTACACCTTTATTATTTACGCCTCTGAAGATGTGTTAATAGTACCTATTTAAGAAAAATATCGTACATAATATACTATTACCGGCAACTAAATACCGTATGACATTTTTTGTCATACCGACTATATTTAATGTTTCTCAGATATTGTTTTTCTAACTATAATGTTTAATTTACAGTTCATTCATTATTGCTTTGAATATGCTGTTTGTCTTCTTTTTCTTTCTATCGTGCCTTCATATCATATATTAAATATTTCTGCTTCGTCCCTTTAATTGTTACTCCTTTAACACGGTTTTATATCGCCCCTAAATTTCTTTATTTTCTTCCTGGTTCACTAATTATGGCACCATACAATAATGTGATTTAAACTGTTCCTGACACATTTTACTTTTTAACTAATATTTTCTAACGTAAGCCTTGAGCAGAATACGATTATCCAATTGTTTATAACATTTTCTTACACAAACTTCTATTTTGTTTTCTTACAATATATTTCTGGAAAAATTGATTTCGGTATCACCACCATAATAAAACAAATAATAAATCTTCTACTGCCCACTTCAAATAATATGAACAAATATTATCTCGTTTGAAAAGTTTCAATGTATCTCATGAAATTTTTCATTATTTAATGTTGTGAAGACTAAATATTGTTTCTCACAGTTCACTTACACTTACAGAAACCTATTGTTCAGTCTTCTTAATCGAATCCTGCATATATTTTATACACTTCCTTGATCTCTGCCTCCAATTTCATATTCCGCCTCTTGAATAATCATTTATAATTCATTGCAATGCAGAACTGTCTTCTATTATGCCATCAAGTTTACCTTTCACGTCCATTAAAATTTTCTAATTAAAATCTAATTATAATCAACAATCTATTGAACAAAGAAGAACAAAGATAGTCTGTTAAATGAAAATTACAAATGGGACAATTGCAATTATAGCAAATTTAATGTTTCATACGATCTTAATTCATATAAGAAACACATACTGAACATTCAAGTCTTCGTGATTGTATATATTTATCTGTTTTAATTTTTGTAGGTAATAAAATGTCTGTATTGAAAGTTAGCTGTACGTATAGTTTTCTTGGATCAAATCTTCTTGAATTATTTTCCAAATTTCCATGGGAGCAAGAATGTTAGAGGTCAATCAGACACTTCCGTTGATTCGTAAAAAAAGACTGAAAGAAGGAAAAGATCGACTTTTGTCTATAGATTTTTTTAATTAGAGACCACTTTTCCTCTAAATTATGTTGAAAATTTCTATATATATCAGCACTTTAGAAGCCAGTCAGACGCTCCTATCGATTTGTCGAAGAAAAAGGTAAAAATCGACCATGTGCAAACCGAGGCATCACTCTCTTGCTCACAAAGTTCAAGCCTGCAATTAACCCTTTCTGCACCAATAGAAAACACATGCGCCATACCCTCAATCACGACAGTGTCGTGAAAATTTCATGAAATGTTTTGACTGAAGTTTCCAAAGGGGAGAAGCGACGAAAGATTATAGGGCACTATGGTAGTGTAGAAGATCATACAGATTTAATCATGAACTGTTTCCGCTCGTTCAGACATACTGACGACCGCGCATTTCTTACCGCCATTCTCGATAACCGTCTATAGACAGGATATAAACTGCTGTCTATAGACGGTCTATAGACAAGACCGGGTTGCAGTTAGAAAAGCCGGGGGAGCGATTAAAGTTACTACATGTGACAAAAAGTTCATTTCTAAACAAAAGTCCTAAACCGCCTGTTGATTGCTGTATTGAACCGGTGCAATTTTTGATGCAAGAAATTTTCTGTAAGAGACTCATTGATCCTCATCAGACGGCGGAAAAATTTCTAAACCATTCGAAAGAACGAGGAGTTAAAGAAAAATGTACTTCTTCGTCCAATAATTTTAACACGTTGAAAAAATGTAACATCCTGTATTCTTGAATTGTTCTAATGTTTTTGCAAGTTGTATTTCAACTGCTCATTCTTGTTATAAACAGCATAAAATCCACAGTCTAATTATGATTCAGTTCTCTATTCGAAGATATCGGAAGAATGCCGCTACAAATTCTTTCCATTAGATCATGATTTTTTTAAGAGTTGTCTTAAGGCATTTAATTATAATTTAAATAAGAACGATATTTTGGAACAATCTACTTTGGCTTAGACATTCTAAAATGTAAATTGAAATATATAATTTTGCAATAAATTATCTTGGTGTTTAGACATTCCAAAAATCAGTCTTTCTTCTTCCTTTTAGGACATAAAAATACGTACTGTATTATTCTTTAATTTTATAAACACTTGTCTCGAGGATGTAATTTATGAAAAGCGTAATACAACTCATTTTTAATTGTCTGGTTAAATTTCTTAGGAACGTAATTCGAAAATATATTAGGCGAATATGTCGTTCTTTGAAGGATAATATTTCCTTTTTTTTCAAGAGGAGATGATAACCGATGCTAAATAACTTTTGGTTTTGTTGAAAGTGGTTTCGAAGATACTTTCATTAAATTGTGATAATTGTCTGGCTGGATTTGGTGCGGTCATAATGCAAAAGTATATTGCCAAAAAATATTTATTCTTCTGAATCTGTTTGTCTTTGCAAGGAAGTTAATATCTACGATTAGTTTCTCTATCTTGATACGGAACGCAGAAATGACGGAATAGACCCTTCGTATATTTTCTGCGTCTATAACACATCATTCAAACTTCACTCTGCCAAAAATAGAATTTCAAACATTTTTATTTTTAGAACTCTGTCTCACTGTCTGTCAATTATGTTGGGCCACGAATATGAGCTATGTTTTAGACTTCTCAAGCCGTTTAATTTTGTAAGAGATTAAGCATATAGGATTAGTTGGTTTATTCATAGAAACTTAATATTTTCGGTTGATTTCACGAAAACGTTGGTCATTTATCAGAATCCTATCATGATAGTATTCATGTTACTCTCGAAAGTCGACAATTCCATTGTAAATCATATTTTGAAGTTTGATAAACAGTTAGAATATAATTTGTGTAAATTTTAGGATCATCAGCCAGTTTTTTAATAGTACAGTAGTTACCATATATTCCTTTACATCTACATTTAATTGAAAACTCGTGACGATGATTATATGTTATTAATTTCTTATGAATCGAAATAGAATTCTACGTTGTTGTTGTCGATACAGAGCCATTGGAAAACATATGGAGATACAATAAATATACACTCCTTTCTTCTTCTAAGAAATTATGAACGACAAAGAAATTCGAATTTTTGTAACCGTAAAATGAATCGTAGTGCAAGGGGTTAATATTTTATACAACCAAGTTTATATAATAATATCTTGACGGTATGTAAATAATATTCTGAGACATGTTGGATTTTTCTGATCATTTATTTTTAATATATTTTTAAATAAACTCGGCTAGTATTCAACGTAAAGAACATAGTTACCTGATTTTTTAATGCAAAATATCACTATCACTGTCGTCAATTCAAGGTCGTATTTATTCCCCCCATACTTTGTAGTTGCATTACTGCAAGTATCTTCTACTCGTTCTTGTCGAAAGCCAGACCACATTATCTATTTCCTATAAAAACCACGATAACGTATATTTAACACCAATTCATGTGACGTTTTATCGACCGTATATGGGATTGTCAATACCAATAACTATACGCCGACGAGTTAAGTTCCACAGAGAAGTTTCGTTATCGATATTTTATAATAGCGAAAGGATAACATCGCTGCGCGACGATGACCGATCAGTGTCGCGTTGGATATTCTCGAACGTCTTTCCCGGTTGCGTTCCGCGAATTTGTTGCACAAGTGAATATACATATTAGAACACACAGTTTTGAACCGTATTATCAAAATTTCCGCTCAATTTAAAAATTTATCGTGACTAAAACTTTAACCACAGTTCAGAATGTTTACCTCCGAGGCACAGGAGAATTGATAGAAATTAATCGCGGTGGCAAGGATCAATTGCGAATTAAATCCGGCGACCGTTCCTGCCAGAATCGATTTGTTGGCACGTTCGCGATCGATCGTTCTGACCGAGGGACCTTTGATGCAAACACTCGGGATAGTTGGTTAATTATTAAGGATGTTGGATAAAAGACAATCGACCCAAGTACGGATTTTCATTTGCCATGACACCGAATTCACGGAGGAGAAGATTCCACGGTCGAGAACCTGGTACAACTGGATTGTCAACCTAATGTGCGGTTCTGTTCGCAAAGAATGGCACGCCAGTAAGAGCGGGGAACACATGGAAGGGACACTTCCCTCAGTTTTGTTAGCTTCACGGGTACGTGATGCGATGAAAACTGCTATTAAAACGATTTAATGCATTATCCGGTGATTATTTCATAATTTTGGAATGTCTATGGTGTATGGCTAAGGATTTTTTAACCTGCGAATTGTGAGATTTGATCTAAATTAGATCCAAATTCTAATTTTCTAGTACATAGTTAATAAGAAGACTAATTTTGATTTTTAAGTTCAGTTCCAGTAGAATAATCTAATAATATCGTTTGGGATGATTATGTGGAAAAAAAGATCATTAATTATTCCTTTTGGTACAGTATCATTTTTTAAATTCTATGATCAATGGCTGAGGACTTTTTAATAGATATTTCAACGTTAATAGTAATTTCAATCGTGAACCAACGATTTACTTCCAGTAACGTAATCTAATAATTTCGTCTGTGACTATTATCTTTCTCTTGGTATAATACAGTTACTGGAAATCCCATTAGCAGGCTCCTCTTTCTTTTAAAAATCAAAAATTAACAATTGAGAACTCCTTAATGAATCTTTCTTTGACGATAGCAATTTCGTTCATAAACCAGCAAGTCATTTTGTGCAATAGGCTTCGGTAATTTCTTTTAAGGTTGTTATTTAGACAATTATGAAATTCATTCATTTTTTATTTTGCAGGAATATTAGAGAACTTATTAATACGCTTCTGATAAAGTGTGAATCTTTTAATTGGAGATGACGAGTTATTCGTTATTCGAGTTAAGCATCACGTTCAAGAAACTTTTTATCTCTATCCTAACTCAACGAATAACTCTTTTCCCTTAATTGTATAGTAGTATTTATATTGGTACAGCAACTTTCTATTTGCGTTAATTATGTTAACATTTTCGTTATCTTTATTTTACTTGTTTATTGTTACGTATATGTAAGTGTTCATAATTGGAAAGTCACCCAATTAAAAGGAAACAAACAATAATTAGAAATCTTGATTCTTCATAACAGATACACGGAATGAAGATTCGTCGTAACTGTTTTAATATGGATCTTTATATTGAAAACTTGACGGTTCCAAACAGTTATTTTAGGAACCGTTTGGAGCCCTGGTTATAATACATGAGCAGAAATTTCGGGTTTTGTGGAAACGACAATATTCTTACTGTGCTCGATGCCGATTTCGCTGTGTACATCGTCTAGACATTCTAGACTAACAATAAGTTTCGTAGACTAGATGATATGCACAGACATGTAAGACTATTCGTAGTCTTTTATTATTTCTATTATTTCGTAGTCACCTCTTCTTATAATTGCAAAATCTGGTTTGATAAATTTTTCCGGTAACAGATAAAGCATTGATCGCAAATAACTATCGTTTCACTAGGAAAATGAATTTTATGTTTTGGTATTTGAGAAAGGATGTACATAGTATTACAAAAAAGTTATTTGAGTATTTTAGAAAATGTTTTTTGGAACGCGTGGTTTTTGGGAAGTTCTGGCGCTAATTCTTTTAAGAAACCCTTCTCTTTTCGATACGAAAGTTACATAGTTTTTCTCTTATAATATAAATAAAACAAAGATTTATTAGCAGTTATTCAAACGTTTGGACAGCTATTCTGAAAATTGGTATATTTTGCTTTGAAAAAGTGCTATTATGTTTTTAAAGATCATTTCAACTATAAATTAGTAAAATTATTTACAAAAAAATTGAAAAACTGTTCCTCTATCAATTTTGTTACACTGTTTTAACTGTTTTTAATTATTCATATTTTACAAATAAACAATAGACTTCATAGTATTTGTTCGTTTAAATACTCGGAAATAAAATTTTAAAACTCATAGTTTCTTAATTTTGGAAGCAATATTAGAACTCGTTTGGTTTTTCATATCAAGAATAGAATTAATTTATTCTATTTTTAAAAGGCTCAATATCGAGTAATATGTTCTGTAGTTACTCTTGCAGGACAATCGTTTCTTCTTCATACGGTGCTCTGCTCGTCCTGTGATTTTAACAAGTCTTCTTCGTTTCAATCTGTACAAACAGTAGACATCTACTACCAAACAATGACCAAAACGACAGTCAAAGTCTGGATTTGAATTAATACACTGGCCAAAGAACGGTAACTGAAACAACAAACCTTTTTTGATAGGTGAAAATCAACTATGCATAGATCAAAAATCAATTTTTATTTCAAATGCAGAAATACAGTATTTACAATTGGAAAATTGATTTCTGTCTCCCAGCAGAGAATAGAATATGTCAACTTGTTGAAATTAAAAGTTCCGACCAGGAAACACATCTGTGAAGTTAATTTATCATCACTGCACACGCATGTCTCGCGTTCGAGTCGAGTTCGTAACCAACAACAACGATGATTGAAGATCATACCATTGTTGTTTGAACAACGCCTCGTACTTGGAACCTTTCGTGCGCTCAGAAGAAACAGTTTGATAAGCAGTGAAACAACGTCACTTTTCCAGTGTTATGAAAAATGATCTAAGGAATTTGAACTTCGTTGTGAACTTGCTCGATGGAAGGGCTAATGAATATCATCGAGTTGGTGGTCGCAAAATTTCCTGTTCTCTGGAAAACTTCACATCTTAGCGGAGCAACTTGCCAGCATCCGATTCGTTTGTCTCTTTGACGTAACTTTAACATGAATAGGTTATACCGACGATCGCGCAATTTTTCAAGTCGAGCACCGTAGTTAATACGAATGCAAAACGTGGGACTACAATATGAGAAGAATAAAAGTGTGAAGGCATCTCCGCGTGCACGGCGACGAGCTAAATTTTATAAAACTCACACAACAACGGAAACACCGCAAAGTGACCGTTCAGAATTAGTAGGTCCTTTTCACGACCGTATCAAAAAGGGGTAGAATTGAATTTAGCAAAACATTTATAATTTATGATCGATTATATTATAATTTCTACAAGTATATGAAAAACTCTTGAAAAATTCTCTTCAGCAAATGATTATTGAAGAATATAGTGATTGATTACTGTAAATGTCTCAGTTTTTAGAAATATTTAATCATTTAGACAACTTCTTTATTGTCTATTATTGAAATATTTTAGTACTTTAATTAAATTTAGAGGAATCTGTATGCGGAACGATTTTGAACATTTAAGATATAGTGTTGTTTACTGGATAGAGTAAATAGACAATGTTCTTATTTAATAATATAGTTCATAAAAATATTAACAGTTTGTTTCATGTTTTCCTTTTATTACCTTTTACTATCTAGCAAATGTGAATTTATATATACGACTTTGTCAGCAGTAATACATTTGTGCTGGAACGAAGAAATTTATTTAATAGTTTCTAAAAGAAGCATCTTTGTAATTTCAATAATTATGAAATGAAAAATTTGAAACCAGTCATTTGACTGGTCGTAGTACAGTTAGTGTTAACACGTTCGCTACCCATATTTATTTCAGCTATAGTATCCATAGCTAAAATATTGTATTAAATGCAATGTAATCTTTCATCAAATATGAAGAAAAAGTATATTGTCATAGAAAAGTTATAAATTCTCTGAATACCATGCTATGCGTTATAATTTTAAATAACAATATGCACAAAATTAGATTTTCTTTACGGGAGAACTTTGGGTGAAACTTTACATTCCTATAGTCTTATGGTAATTTATAATAATATACGTAGTTCTTCTGACAAACTTTTGAGCATCTAAAAATGGTCTTGTTGGAACTGAGTCAAAGATCTTGAATAAACTGTTTTGTTTTACAGAAGGGGCCACAGGACATCGATGCGTATCCGTTAACGAACAGTGTTCCTAGTCTCATAAAAGTAAGTAAACTTCGTGCTCCATGATCTATCGACTAACAGTCGAACAAAGCCGATAGATAATTCTGTTGACACACGTCGATTTATCGTGGCATTTATTATTTCTTTCGAATCAAACCCCTCGAACGTCAGATATTGTTGGTCTTCCCCAAAGATGATCAGCAAATGGATATACTCGCTACCACTTCGCGGCGATTGGGGTGGAGCGTGTCGGTGGCGAAAGATAGGGAAAAAGCAGTTGAGTTTTTCCAAAGCCGGGGTCACGAGCTAATAATCATCGATCATCGGGGGCAACGCGCCGCAGAGGCTGATTCAGTTTGTAGGTATGGCCGGAAATCATTGTCTGAACGTCTACAACTTAATAAATGCACCGCGAAGTTCATGCATTCGTATTAGGTTGTTGCATATGAAATGTCTGATTCATAACAGTAACTTTAAACACACATAACTTTTCCCGAAATAAAACTTATTGATTAAAGCGCCATTCTAATTATCATATCCCATCAATAAATGAGAAGTTTTCCTATTATAGTACGGTAAAAATTTAATTTTTTGTCGTTCACCTTATTCATTTATGAAATTATTATCACTATTTTTTCAGCTTTTTCTACCAATGACTAACACCGCGTTCATTTAATAACACATTTTTACTAAACATCAGATTTGAAAGGAAAGTTGGATATGTAAATAAAAACTGAAGATAAGACTTAAAAGATTAGTTTTGTATCTTTAAATGATATACATATATTATTTAGTAAACCTGTAGATTATAATATTATTTCTTGATTAAAACACTTCATAACCTCTGCATTCTGAAATCGGATATGTCATATGCCACGACCTAATGGAAACGCCAGGCAAGTGCAACAAACCTTATCTTCTTTTTTAATTGATATTAGAAATATGTTAGAGAAAAATGCTAAACAACTCAACATGGGCGGCATATTTCACGATCATATTTTTGTCAAGTGCAAATATACACGTACACTTTAGAGTTATAATGTTTCTTTAAAAGAGAATCTTTCCATTTTTTGCGTCCATCAAGTCCTCCCCCCATACTATGTCAAGGACTGTTGTTAATAAGAGAGAATACATCGCAAAGTATTTTAATAAAATATCTTTATCAATGGGGATACTGAAACACTTCTCCATTGCAATCTAGATATAGCATGCAACGCTTCTTATTTGCTTTCATTACCAAACTAAATTGAACTTTAGTTATTGCTGTGCAATTTACTCTTATTCGTTCTGTTACGTATTTTACAGAATTTAAAGATTACGAATATACCTCATACTTTACGTAATTCCATAGACAAGAGTCGAACATTTTTTCTACATATCTCTTGAACTAATAATTATTGTAAAAAAGCTGAATTCCTCTATTTCAGGCAAGCTTTTGAAATCATTTGTTTCATACTACCAAAGTTTATCCATTGTTAAAGGGGTCCCAATGAAACATATACACATTTATTCAATTCCAACTTTTATAAGACAGATTGTGAGACAAACTCCTGAACAGATTCAACTGATTTTGATTTCAGGGCAATTAGGTCTAGTCCCGTTTACCACAATTCCGTGCTCATAGCTCTAGTAAAGAAATCGTAAGTTAATTTTCTTGTTAAAATTTGTCTCGCTGTTTGCATATTAAATGATTCGTATTATTTGACACGTGTGTTTTCGCGGTTTCGACAGGTATTTCATGTATGGCGAGAAAGATAAAATCGTTGCACTGGATTTACTTGACACAGGCTTTAACAGGGTAAGTTAAACGAAGACATTGTTTCATTGTCGATTTTGTTTCCCTACGAATGTTTTTTCTGTATCTTAATTTTTAATATTCTTTATTCTTTGAAGGTCGCATAAGTGATTTTTTGTAGTCAAAAAATATCATTGGATTATTATTTATATATCAGAAAATTATTGTAATGCGTACAAAGTAACAGTCGTTAAGATACTAAAAACGATTCTTTCCTTTTCTGTATCATTTCGCACGTTTTAGGCATTAATGGAGTGTTCCCATGAGGGAATACTAATAAACGAATTAGTGGGGATTTATACGAGCGCGTTGCTGCCAAGGACTCAACTCGCAGCTGCCAATGCACTGTATCTAGCACTTGACAGATGCCGTGACATGGTACATGTGACCAGTGATAAACACATTGTACAGGTAATGTGAGTAATTGTAAAAAGTTATCGATCGTCATCTCGAAACTTATTAACGAAATAACTTATGTTTATTGGTCTTAAGTGCCTAATCGCAAGTAGTATCAGAATACGCGATCTCGATTGTTACGAAACTGAGTACATCTAATCCTTACAAGTATTTCAATTCTTGATGACAGTACCACGTTAACTGTTCTAACAAATCTCATAATAAATTTTCATTTAGAGTGAATAATTCAAATGGATCTATTAACAATCTCAATTCAGACGCTCGAATAAAAATGATATCAACCTTCCAATTGCATTAAATATAGCAAGTTTATTTCCGCTTCTTGCAGTTTGTTAATAAAATTAGCGAAAAGTTACTAGGCTATAAAACGAGTGAAATGTTGGGGAAAAATATCGGAGAGTTGGTGCATTACGAGAACTTCGTGGTGATGGAACAACAGATCAGCAAGGGCCGCGAGTTTGAAGGGAACATGAATTGCAGACGAAAGAACAATCAAATGGTCACTATTAATTGCAGGGTGATACCTTTTTGTACAACGTTAAAGTGAGTCAATTCAATTTTTACCGATAATTCATTTTTATAGAAGCCACCGATAATTCGTTTTCTCAATTTTTGACAACACTTCATTTTGCAGAAAACCGACTCATTACATATACATATACGACACAACATATTTATCAGAAAACATTGATACACAAAGTCCAATGAGTCCCTTTACCACGCCTCTGCAGCCACCATTCCCAAAAGTAGCGCCCCAAAGTACAACGGTGAGGAGGCCTTCCGATGTTAAATCCAGTATCCCTGATGGTGAGTTATATTTAATTTGATTCTGAGCTTTCTCGTAAATCAGTGAATTTCTATTCTGATAATCACTCTTTTATTTATTAAGCAATTGTAATTATAGAAGAATTATACAGCATACATTAACCGTGGCAAAACTTCTTCATTCCAACAAATTAAGTGCCTTTTATTATCATTATTTATCATTAATATCATTATCATTATATTTTCAATGTGGAAAATATTTCCATGAACGATAGAGGCAAATGCAATGATAATACCTGTCAGCGCCAACGTGTTTTAACTCTCGGACTGCGAACCGTTCTTACAACTACGTAATTGATGACGTTTATAACTATGCACTGCTTTATTTCTCAATTTTTGGAAACATATCGTAACCGTTTTCTAGTGTTATTTTTTATTTCGATCATCCTGCGTCGACACGACCCGCTGTATACGATTTCGTTTCTACCCGCTTGAATTACCGGCCGACTGAGGACCGTCGTAACACGCGTACACACGGCCGATTTCTCGGAGGACGTGCACGTATGACGACGCGTACTAGGCTTCCGTCAAACGACCACACCTTAAAGGTCGCTTTATATCGCCGTGCGGGATTTTTTTTACATAGGTTTGGGTCTAGAGAAAACTCCGATCGAGTTTTCGCTTTCACGTCGACAAATTTTTCAGAATGCCTCGTCCGGGCCATTATCTCGACGTCTGAGCATTTCCAGATGGCCTTTCGGGAGCGCGTTGACAGTTCCCTGCTGTGCATGGCCCCAAAAAAAGATGTTTTCAGGAGTTTCACAGCTCCTTATGTAAACTATCGGTATCTCTCCTCTACAATATCGTGGAAATAGGAAATTTTCCTGTCCCTTGGTGGAAAAGCATTTTACACACACTGATATTATGCGAAACAGTTATTTTTTTAATTCAGTTATTTTTATCATTTAATTCACATTCCATGTGAAGTCGGATCATTTTTACATACAGACACCGTCAAAGTTTGCTACTTTGGACAATTTGTACGAAAACGACATACCTCCAGAAAATAATTTATATCACGGTTATTATTAAAAATAGAAACATTTTCTTCTGTTTAATTATCATCTCAAAATACTGTTATTCTTCTTAATTAATTTATCGGTCTATACGCAAATGTCATTTCTTAATACAAAAATATTAGAAATATCTCTGATTTGCCAATTTTTCCGCCCGTTCAAGTGCGACAAAATTCGTTTAATTCGCACAGCTTCAGAAATTGCAAATATTGGGCACTTAGAACTACTATAAAAATATGGCTGCTATGAAAAATGATTCCAGATGCGCAAGAAAATAATAACATGTTAATTTTAGGAGAACTAATATTGTCATTTCGTCGACTACAATATTTTGCAACTTAGTTAACCTTTACGGTACGCACCGTATAAAAATTCCATACGGTACACATGGGAAGTAACACACCCCAAAAACTGGAAACAGCTGTAAGGTTTGAACTATTCCTTATTTTGGGTTCATAAAGTTGCTGAATATTTTTTAAACATTTTTTAAACATTATGAAATAAGGTTAACGACGTAGTCCTAAAATTGCAACTTTCACGTAGTAAAAGAAAGAACACGGGGAGCGGACGCGAAATGTCATTTAATTATTATTTTACTTAAACTGTTAATGGGATGTCGTAAAAAGGACAATGGTTCTTCCAAGCCTGCCGGTGGATAGCGATCGATCCGTCGATGCAGTTAGAATTACCTGAATCCCCGAACGCCGCGACCTCTGCCGGCCTTTTACCTGACCGCAATTTTCGAGGATCCGCAAATTAACACTAAACCTACCAAGCATTAAAACTATTGGCGAACGTTGCCTTATAAAAATGGCAACCCTAGATTTATTCAGAATGTCCGTAATTTCCAGTATAATAGATGCTTGAACAAGGAAATTCATTCCATTATTTTACATAAACGAATTTTTACAATTTCAATAATTGCAAAATATAAAACCAGTCATTTGACCGTGGTAGGTTTAGTGTTAAGGAACGAAATTTCAAAGAGAAAGAATTGGATTAATACTTTCTAACAATTCTGTAAAGGAGACTATTGTACACTATGTTATGTATTAATATTAAAAATAATTTTATGTCACCTCTTTTTGTAATTCACATAATATTCGTTATAACATCTTTTTCCGATCTTAGAAGTGCTTTTCTTTTGAAAATTGGAGCTTATTAATGAATTTGTTTAATATCTCTGTCAGTCATGTATATATGAAAAAACTCTTCAAACAAAAGTTGTAGCATGTAAGGAGGTGAATATAGTATCAGAAGAAAAAAAATTTTCAAGGTCATTTTCTCTAGTTTTCGAGGTCACGGATGTTTTTTCTATTAACAACTGTTCATGCTATATATGGATTCTTAAAGAGAAAAAAAAACAAATTCAACGATATATCATAACGTCTATTTATGTCAAAAAATTTTAAAAAATTGAAAATTTCCAAATTCGTTGCGCGCCCTTTTGCGAAAAAAATAAGGTCCACCCTAATGTATACGTACGGTATACATAAAATACTGAAAGTTGTATTTTTAAACCTTTCGAATGTGAATCTGTATTGAAAATTTAAGAAGCATGTTTCACAGACTTGTGTGAATTAAAAACATTTTATAAATATCATCGAAATCGGTTGATGCGGAAGACAGCTGACACATGAAAGTCGCGAGAAACTGCAATTTTTTCCACCTTTCAATGTTTAATGTTAGTATGCTCTTAAAACTCAGAAAAGATTGGTATAACTTAGTTTTTCACGGGAAAAACACCGAAAAAATTGGTTTTCATTTTTTTCAACAATGACGCACCAGTCTCAGGAATTTGAAAACAAATGAGTATATTACTTATGATGGTATCTTATTGCTAAATTAATGTTGTAGGTGTACTCTGTCATCTTCTATATGAAATCTGCATCTTTTCAATTTTTTTCATATTTTTCATGTCTTAAAACCAAAATTTGCAACGTCCACGACGAACTTCGAATAGTACTACTTTACATTCGACGTCGATAGAAAAAACATCGGTGAAATAACGTTTAAATCATACATTTATAATGTTTTTCTGCCTTGGTGTAGCTACACCACGGCTAAAGCACGGCTAGAGATTGCTCGCTGAGCAACTTGTCCGGGACAACGCCAAATATCTCAGTGGTTCTACTTAGGTATCCTATGCGGGGTTGAGGGGTGCGGAAAGTGCTCGGGTTTCGGTAGCAAGCGTGACGATTTCAAAAGACACCGCCGTTTCGATTGGCCTAGGCCCCGCAGGGCTACGTATAATATAGCCGACCGTGCAGCCGTGATCCCGCACGGCGGTATAAATCGACCTTCAGAGTTCGTCTGTCAGCGCCAAACGGTGGGCTCGAACGTTCTGCGGTGTAAGAGGAGTGACTTCGGTCGCACTTTATCCGGTCGTTTATCGCGACGCGAGCGAGTCAGCAACAGACAGGTAGATCTGGCCGGTTCTCCCGGAGGGAATCACTCGCTGCCTGATCGCTTACACTCGCAGAGACGCGTGGAAATAATGAGGAAGTGTGGGCAGGACATGTTTACGTGAGCTGGGCAGCCCTTCGATAGTCTACGCGGAACTGTGAGCGGTTATTTAGCGGTTCTCTCCACAGCGCGACGGAGGTGCCTCAAGATCGCGTCCACCCCTTCGTAAAGACATCCAGGTACAATGAGAAGATACGGCAGGGCACGCTTGCGTGATCTGAGCGACACTTCGGTTGCTTGATCGATCTGAGTAATGCGTCCCAAGTATGAGAGCAGTAATACATAACGAAATCGCGATCCGAAAGCCAATATGTATATATTTATATATGTATAGATGTATAAATCAGAGATTCCACTTACCGATAACTCGAAAGCTATTTGGCGAACCCGTCTCTATTATAATATGCAAAATAATGTTTCGCAATTAGTGATTATGTACTAGGCGGTTACGTTCGGTACATGAAGCCTCGAGGGTTATGGGCCGTGTCACAGTGCGGTTTGCATCTGCGACTTAATAATCGTCACTATTTCGTGATTTATCACTCAGTTTTGTCATAAATGTATAAAATTCGCAGTCTATATATTACATTGGCAAAAGAATTGGGATTCTGTTCTGAAGGGTGTGGCCACGGAGTGGAAAAGGCGAGGATGTTTTCTGGTAAGAGTGTTTGACTGCTCAGCACTTACCCCAGAAACATAGAAGGATAAAATTCCCATTATCCCACGAAAAATTTCTAACATACCCGTCGCATATAAAGAAAGTATTAATATAAAAATGAATATATTTGTTTTTTTCATAATGTACAGAATGAGCAAATTGGACAGTGATTTAAGGAAGGATTTTATCATTCCCAAGCATTTCTGTTTTATCAAAAATATTTTACAGTAAGACGAAAAATATAGTTGTTAGCATCGACAACTCGAATTTCATAGTATTTTAATTTCATTATTTAGAAATTATGCTCTTCCATGCATCTCTGTTTCAACCCAAACACCTTTCAGTAACTTGAAATATTATAACCACGTTTGCTTTCTTAAGTATCAATGCACGTCGCGTTAGAAACGAGGCTATCAGATTGTTTAAGTTGTTTATGACGGTCATAAAACTACAATCAGTAAACTGAAAACTAGGGCATCAATCACAACTCTGTCAATGCAATTTTTATAAATCTATAACCAATTCTTCCAATTGTCTTAAAGCAAATCGATTATAGCTTTCGATACTTATTCTAATTTCAGAGCGCAGACGATCCAGTTTGCAGAAACTGCACTCGATGCAATTGGAAGCACCTATCACGAAGGTCATTATTCTTCTCTCAAATGCCATTACAGAATCGACGAATCCCGAGACAGCAGCGCAAATCGATAAGGTATTGTTTTATCGTCATTATTGTTAAAAACCATGAGTTTCAAACAAAATACTAGTAATACCAAATTAAATTTATTAAAGTCTTTTCGATTTATCAAAAATAATTCTCTAAAACGCTACGGTTAGGTTCCGAAAAAAGGGCATGTACGTGTCGTCCTCTTTCATCGTCTCTTACGCTCTTCGGTGCAATGTTACTAAATAATAAAGTCTGTTTGCAGGAAATAAAAAATATGCACAGATTTATATTTATTAAATTATCAGGCAATAGAGATGCTCAAAGTCTCCGAGTTATATGCGCCGTATCTTAAAGAGGACCGAAATTATACCGATCCTATAGCAACAGATCTCGTTGGAGCCCTGCTTGCGGTGAGAATCCACAGATTCCTAATTTTTTAAATTGACTACCAATCGATATGTGAATCCAACATTTATAAATGAATTTTTATAGTCGCCAAGGCGACCATGGGAGTCTAGAAGATCTTCGGCCGAATCGACGCGGTTGTCTACTATACGAACTCTAACGACAGTGCCGAGCAGTTCGCGAATGCAAATCAAAGGGTTCAGGGGGCCTCAAGAAATCGCAGAAATACTCGACAAGTCTTTGGAGTGGAATTTCGACATATTCAAGCTCGAGGTTTTGACGGAGAGGAGGTTTGTGGTTCATTGATAAAATATTAACAATTGAAAACTTGCATTAACTTTTCATCTTCAAAGCTAAACCTGCCGAGAACTAAAAGTGATTGGTACGTGCTGCGTTATAAAAATGACAAGATTTAATTCATTTACCACAATTTATCAATGATTAAATTATTGCCCTTCTTAACCCTCACAAGGCAGATACTTTTAACGATTTCATAACAGCCATGTCTAGGTATTCTGAAATATACATCTTCGAAATCAACGTTGATCTTCTGGTAGAACCCAATACAAAGCTAATGTATGAACAAGCCATCGAATAATTAGAATTTTGATGGAATGTCTATAGCTCTGGGTCAAAATGGACCTAAGTCCCCCCATTGAAGGGTTAAAATAAATTTCATTGAATGAAAAAAGAAAATGCTATCAGATTTTATTCAAACGAGTGTTTGAATAGTCTTTCTTAGTGTTCTTTTTCTATCTATTTGATCTCTTGGTTTCAGACCACTGCTTTTCCTAGGAATGACTATCATGAACCTATACCGGGTGCCAGCAAGATTGAACTGCGAGGAGAAAATTATGCAGAACTGGTTGGCCGTGCTCGAAATGAATTACAGATCTGAAAACAATTATCATAATTCAACTCATGCTGCGGATGTCCTTCAAGCTACCGCTAGATTCATGCAATCTGACAGGCTAAAACAAGTCCTGGAACCTTTGGACGAGGTTTCGGCCCTAATTGCGTCTGCTGCCCATGATGTAGATCATCCCGGAAAATCAAGGTAAACCGAATCAATTTCTGACTAAAGGGTATAGCCGGATAATTAAAATATTTGAACAAATACGTGATAGAGTTTACATCTCTTCGCGACCTGAGTTGAGTAACGTACTTGTTCAAATACTAGCGTAATTGATGCAGAGGAACTTAAAAATTATTTCTAGTATTAAAGATAAAGTGGGTAATTTTACATTGTCAGAGGAACGCCTTAAAGTGTTTACTGGATTAACATGGGAAAATCTAATAGAACTTCGAGAAATGATGACCTCCATGCGAAATACGCAGCAACGTGGCGTTACTCAAGCTCTTGTGGTTTCGTTATTCAAAATGCGAACTGGTAATTTTAATAGTTTAATAGATTAAAGAGATTAAAAAGTGATGAAATAGTTTAATAGATTAAGAGATTAAAAATTGATAAAATAACGATTGCTCCGAAATTATTTTTTGACGTATTTTACCTTAAAATATTTTCTAAATATTTAAATATTGATTCTAAAAGAATTCTACAAAAATATCATTGATTATTACGTAGTTAAAAAAAGAAAAGAGAGGAATTGATTAAATAAAAGAAAAGTAGACTTATGCTGGGCGCGAACCTAGTATAACCGTATTCAAAGTCGAGCACCTAACGCGCTGACCCAACCGAGCTGTTGGAAACATGATTAATATTTTCAGATGTTATGCGCTAACGTAGTAGAGTACTAATTAAGTTAATTTCATTTTTTAATTATTTCTGTGAAATGTTCAAGGTTTATCAGTATCCAATAGGCTCACAGAATGAATAAAATGTTACAATTTGAAGGTTAGCTTCGTTTTTCACGGAAAAAATGGCGAAAAAATCGGTTTTTATTTTTTTAACAACTGCGCAAGAAACCGAAAAATGTGAAAAAATTCATATATGATACCTATAATTATATGATACTTATAATAATATATCGGTACTGTAAAAATATAAAGTTAGTCACTCTAGAACTTCCATGTGAAATCTGCATTTTTTCAATTTTTTTGAGGCTTTTGATGTTTTACAAGCAGGATTTTCAATTTAAAAATCTAAAACGAATTGCAGAATATGTATTCGGGTGTTTGACATGACTCAGATTTTTTTCAGTATTTCTAAACTCCGTTAACTAGGGCAAATAGGCCAAAAACTGATTTTTCAATTTTACCCCATAACTACCCTCCCGATCAAGATATAGGGTTAAAATTTTACACAGTATGGTTTTTTTGGATGCCCTATCGAATGACCCATCCGCGATATCATTCGGCTCAAGGGCAGTTTGGACCATCTTATCCGGCTATACCCTTTTCTTTCAAATCTGCTCACACCAGGATCGATATGTAGTTATGGAACTCTATAATAGGTTCTATTTAAAACGTGGGCCGTAAAACATTATTGGAAAATGTTCTTATGCTTTAAGTTTCGATGGGAATAGATAAAGAAAAATACTGGGAAATAAACGTTGTAGTTTGAAATTATTAAAAACACTAAAACAGCCGTCGTTCATTGAAGAAAATACTGAAAAGTAATTTATTTCTGTGGAACTCTTATTGTACCAATTATAAAATATTTGTTCACGAAAATACTTTTTAGAGGCTCCCTTTTTAGATATCTCTTATTAAAAAATAAGAGATAACTAGTTATTTCGATATTTAGATCATACCAGCAAAACCAATTTGTAATAAAAAAAGCTAATATTTTTCGAAGCTAATTCACACGCGATCAAAATAAAATTCTCTGTTCATTAACATTCCTTGCTTAAATGAAATAAAACAAAAAATGTGAAAGATTGACAGATCTTTCCCTTGGAAGAGTGTACTTTTAAGATTTTGTAAAATATTCGACATAGAATCAATTTTCTATCTGGGAAAAGGGACTGTAAAGTATGAAGTATGACTGTAAACTATATTCATTGTTAAATCCATTTTCAGTAAAGACCTTATTAATGATTTGTACTGTTTCTTTAACCTTAAACTCATTTCAGCCAGTTCCTCTGTAACGCTGACGACAAATTGGCAATACTTTACAACGATATATCCGTTCTTGAGTCACACCACGCTGCTCTGACATTCAAGTTAACATTATCGGATGACAGCGTGAATATCTTCAAGGTAAATCGAGAAACGTGGAATTAGATTCATAAGTTTATTTTTTGAAAATAGAGATAGAGGAGTAAAATTGTATGCCTGTTCTAGAATTTGGAACGAGATACATACAAACATGTTCGTCAAACGGTGGTAGACATGATTCTAGCAACAGAAATGACGAAACACTTCGAACACTTGGCCAGATTTATGAATTTATGCAGCTTGAAGGTTGGAGACCAAGCAAATGTATGAATCACTAATAATTTTTAACAATTTAATTTGCTATCAATCTTTCATGTGATACTATTTTTACAATTGACAAGCGCTTTTAGTGATAGAAAATAGTTTCGATACATCGTACAAATACTTTTCTTTTCAATAACTATCTGTTGCTGTTAACGTTATTCCACATTAACCACCTTATGTTTTATAACTCTGTAGAGAGATAAATTACTTGTATTCGCTCCTTCAAAATATCCGTGTACTTCTTTTTTTCTTAATGCTTAATGAAATTTTAATATATGCTTAAAGTTGAAGTATAAGTACATTATTAACTTGCTTACCTATAAACAATAATTTGTTTGAAATTCTTAATTTAGCACTGTTTTATACTTTGTAACCACGTCAAAAATGTCAGTCAATCACTCACTCTTAGTAACATACTATTTCTATTAATTGCAACGGAAAATGTTTAACCTTAAGAGACGTTTAATATGTATTTAAAGCTAGAAACACTTGTAACAATTTTCTTACCTCGAGGGAATAGTTTGCTCGAGGAAACATAATTCATATCTTCATAAAAGAAGATAACTGATTAGAAAATTGTATTAGAAAATACCTGTTTGAAAACTTATTAGGCGTGCTCAAATTGAAGAAGTAGTAAATTAATAACTTTTCCATTACGGGGAAATAGTAGTATGTTCGATGTTCATAATTTTACACTGCCTATACTTTCGACATTACGTTAAAAGTATCTGTGAATCGCCCTCAGCAGTAAGAAAAATCCTAATTATTTATTGTAACAAATTGAAATTTAAACACAGGGTTACGTCGACTCTGTGGACATGACCGTCGTGTTACAACCCGAAAATGTGGCACTGGTCAAACGAATGATGATCAAATGTGCAGACGTATCCAATCCGACCAGACCAATGAAATGCTGTATCGAATGGACCAGGCGAATAGCTGAAGAATACTTTACTCAGGTAAAATTCACTTACTTAGGATAATTGTTGTATCTGGATCGGCCTCTTCGTCAGCTCAAGCTCTTCTATTCACCCAATGATCCTCGTGTATAAATAAAATTGTTCACGCGAAAATCTATTTTTAAACCCATTCATGCAGAAATACAAAATCAAATATCAGAAAATGTATTAAACTTTCTATTGCCATCTTACTTTATTTTATTAGTTTTTTTTAGAAAAAGTATTATATTTCTCCCTCGTACGTTAAAGGGTTATCTAACTTGCAATTTACAGTAATGTCATGGTATATGTGACAGAGATATGCATATTTATCGGTGGGACAATACTAATGCAATGACAAAACATTCCTATTTTTAATTATTCTTCCATGGAACTCTTACTAACATACTTGTGAAATTTTTCTATTTAAAATGAGACCAAACACGACACAATTTGGATCATATTTACTCGTTTAATTCATGATACCGAAGAACCTCGATTATCCGAACCAACGATATCTGAATCCTCCATTATCCAAATACGTGTTTCAAATGTAAATCATTTAATCCTAATCCAGACGATTGATTAAAGAAATCAGTAAAGATTTAATCTGACTCGTTCAGATAATCGAAATTCTACTAGTTCTTCAATTAAACAAGTAAATACGAACCAAATTATGTCGTGTTTGGAATATTTTAGTCGTGTTTGGTAGAGGTTTCAGAAAAAGAATCATTCGAAACAATGAAGTTTGACCATTGGATTCGTATTGTATCACGTTCAACGTTGACCGATAGCGGCAAGATATCAGAGTAGTTTTAAAAATGATGGATCTCTCCACAGACTGATGAGGAGAAAAGATTGAAACTGCCTGTTCTAATGCCAATGTTCGACAGGCTAACGTGCTCGATTCCGAAATCGCAAATCGGTTTCATTGATTTTATCATCAACGACATGATCGAGGCTTGGGATGGTTGGTAGCCTTTCTACTATTTGATCATTATTAAATGTCACAGTCACACTAATTTCTTCTGTTTTCAGCATTTATCGACATGCCAGAAATGGTTGGATACATGAGACAAAATTACGAAAAATGGAAAGAATTCAATGTAAGACTATTTTTATTTATTTTTGCTCGTTTATATTTTTATGTAATTTTGTTTGTTAAATATTTTTACAGGAAAAGGGTATAACAACCCTACAAGATATCGAGAAACTACAACTGATTCCTGAACTGCATATATACCGATTCACGTGACCCATGGAAACTGTCGGAAGTCGTCTTTCGTGTTTCTTCAACCTTCACTCTGGTCCGTCCCAACAAGTTGAACGCTGCGAGTTGTGCAACGATTTGTAAAATATTTGTATTAATTTAAGAATAGAGTAATATGACACGTCGTACCCTTGTAAGTCCTTTTTTTTTAGAAAATATACTGTAATTCATTCACGATCGCCACTCTTACTCCAAACCTCACCCACCCCATTCTTCGAGGTCTAATTTTGAATTCGTGACAAAACGCGGTGCGAAACGGTGCGTTTTATAAATACACCGGATTAGTCACCTGTTTGTGAATGTGAAATAGAAATCTGTTCTTCCCAAATCTATCTGTCCACACAGGTAGCTTTGCGAATTTTATGCATTTGTGTCGTTGAATTTAATCACAGCCATCGATGCTTGCTTCTAAAATTAAAGTTCATTTGAAATAACACGTAGGCCCGCTTTAGTAAAATACAACTAAGTATTAAGATCAATAATGTTCAAGGAACAAGTTTCTATTTAATTACGTGTGTAAAACATGTGCGTAATAATCCCCAAGTTATCAGCTTAATTTTTTAGAATTTAATAAACTTCTTGCAATAGAATGGCGTGACACTGTGAACAACTTTAAATATGATACGAAATCATTGTTTAGAACGTTAAAAATGTGTAATTCTGTAAAAAAAATATTGAATCCTTTCATTCTTAATACAAAATTTGATCAAAGCACTAATACTTGATTTTTATTTACTGAATACGAACATACAAAAACACCTCGATCCTACTCTCTTCGCGTCTGAACTTGCATTCTCAACGAGAATGTCTTCGACTCTCGCGATTTCACTCGACGCATGTCATGTGGACTATATCAAATCAGAATTGTCAATCAGTACTCGCATGCTAACAATTTTTCCTAAAAGGACTGGTTTTTTTGTCGAATGAAAAATAACTGATTCGGTTATGGTCATAATTTAATTTCAGTTTATTGTTTCTCAGCCAAAAAGTGATGTATATGAGCCTATCGCTTGGCGTTGCAGAAATATTACACAGAATATGGAACAAGATGTATATAGGTATACATACATATATATATATATATATATATATATATATATATATATATATATATATGTATAATATAATATAATATAATATAATTATAATTCAATCTTTGGATCGGTACGAATTTTGTTGTATAATTTTTTATATAATCCTCTCTTTTCAATTAAGAACACACGCCTCTTCTGTGGTTACACAGTTGTTTTCCTCAACACATGACTCGGCTACACGAGCAACCTAAGAAAAAAGACATTCAAAGACGTTTCTCTATCACGATCTTTTCAAGAACGCAGTTCTCATTTGTTGTGTACAATCGTAACGTATTTTTCGGAGCAAAATAGTATAATAGAAGTGCGATCGGTATTTATAACCCACTTCAGTTTACGAATCGATACAAGAATCGATACAAACTGGTTACTAAGTCACATATTATAAGTATGATTTTACGAACGCTAAACGTTTAGAGTAATATACCATCGTTTCGTTTATGCGAACAGCACACATAGAGATTTAAAGAATCTTGAGAAGTATTTGCTTGCTATCGCTTTAATCAAATCGAAGTCGTTTTATTCAGTATTAAAGAGACACGTGGAGCATAATATGTGTGCATTTTTCGAAGTCTAACAGTCGACTGAGACGGTTTTTTAATGTACTTATGTACCTTGCTTTATGACAATATAATGACGTACTCCTTCAGTGCGAAGGTGACTGACTAATATTTAAAACACAGGAAAAACACAATACAGATACATTTCACGTTTATCGATTATCGTAAATATTTAGACGAATTACGCGTTACCTAATAATTAGATTAAACGTTAAGCTTACGGTTTATAATGCCGCACAGTATTTATATACTTCGATGTGTTAAGAAAACAACATAAGTGTAGAAATTATATAATACAAGCTGAATATAGACACTCCCGGACAAGGAAAACGTAATTTGCAACATTTTAATAGCAAACGAAAATGGATACATAGTTCATTAAATGTAATATACATACAAACTAGCCTTGGATGTACAATTAAGTAACTTTCAACTGTAAACGAATATTATAGAAATTCAATAGTACAAAATGTTAACACATACTGCGAGAAACGAGAATTTGCTTAGATTTACCAAGAATAATTTTAATGTTAATATTCTCTAAGGCCTCCTTTATGTTTTACTGTTACAGTTATTCAATTTGTTAACGATATCGACGATTTTCATATGTTTTCATTGTTGCGGTTTGACCAATTCTACTGTAATGCTGATGTTTCAAGTGAATTGAAATTGTCGTTCATTTTTCTATCAATTTTCCATTATTATTGAATTTTTATTTCAATTGTTATTTCTATGAATTTTCAACCATTATTTTGATTGCTTTAGGACGCCTGACGCTGTTCTTAAGAAGAGAATTATTACTTTCCTATTTCTATCAATAATTATAGCAATTTTTGTTCGATCTTTGTTTACCTTTTTTCACGATCGATATCGTCCAATTGATTTCAAGCACCATATTATAACAAATCAGTTTCAGTGTTTTATATTCTCATATTGTCTGTTTGAAAAAGTAAAGTACATATGGTGTATTTAAATGGAATTTAATAATACAAAACTCTACTTACACTTAAAACTATCAGCATAAATTGACAAATATTACATAGCTAAATATGTTTTCGAGAAAATTAAGAAATCACTTTAAAAATGTCTGACTCACTCTTCGTCCGGAAGTGTAAATATTACAAATATACCCTGCTAGTAACAAGTGCTCTCCTCCCTCCTTATAATAAAAACGTTGTATCGTGGAATTTTTGTCAAGTTTCTTGTTATGTTAATCGTTACAACCAAGTACGCGAAGTTACTGCCAAGCAACAGAATAATTATGGGATCGAAGTAGCACTTGCTGCTGAATAGGAAGTAAAACTCGCCAAGTAAACACGTACTTTAGTAGAATACCATACACTCGATATAATAGAGTATCGCATTGTAAGTAGTAGGTGTGAAATTGATTCAAAACATAGACACTACATGAATTGTTTCATTTGTCATTTCTTATTCTTTTTTTTTTTTTTTTTTGACGAGACATGAGCGTGAGCCCAGTGCGCTCGTCGGATTTTCTTTCTTTTCCTAACGTTCCTGTCAAGGAGACCAACGTTCCTCTGTGTACGGATGTAACATTGTACGGACCGTACCCTATACACGTATGTGGTCACCGCAATGCAGTATACATGTGTCCGGATGTTCTCGAAAGGCTTCATTTGGGACAGAAGCACGGGCACATTTCGACTCTATGCATGATGTTTTGTATCGAGTGCGATCGCGTGCCAAGGTACACCGATACACGTTGATGCCGTATCCTCGGAGGATTGAAAGGGTATTTGCTGGATGTTTGATCGGGAAACCTCGAACAGACGCGCAAACACCGATGTTTAACAGCTGCTGATGATGATAAGTCGACGCGATAATCGTGCGGAAAGCAGTGGGAGTGAATCGCGATTTGGATGTGTGCAACGTGATTCGAGGAACATCGGTGCGATTAAGGTTGGTTGGTCTCTCCTTGCAAGCTAGCGCGCTCGAGATTGCCACTAGTGTTTAGCAATAGTGAAACAGTCGATGTTGAAACTTCGATGCGCGACAGGAGCGTGTGTTTCATAGTATTGCGTCTGTTACCTCCATCTCACTTTAACAAGTGGAAGAACGACCGAAGTGATTCGGAGTGCAATTTCTGCCTCCGAGCGTTTGAATCGCGCTGCCATGCTGGTCACCTCGTGCTCGAGGGACCTTAGCCTTAGAAGGTGTTAACGCGGCAAAATTATCTAAACGCCGCACATCGCGTGAAAAATTAGCCCCTCCTCTGGTCCGTTAGTGTTTTGTCTGCTGGGGGTACGTATTTTTAGACGGAAAGTCAGTGTACACGTGATGGGGTGCATATTTCGGTGGGAGCGTGCGTTGTACACTGGATTCAGGATGCGTGGGCGTCGCCGCTCTTTTTCGAGGGCAACTATTTAAGCTTCGTGCGTTTCCGTAGCTGAATCAGATAGTCGAATTCCTCTCCGCGGTATCTTACGCGTTCACTTGTTCCAACCGATCGGTATATACCGTAGTTCGTCTCTCAACAGCTCGAGTCGCTTCAGAAGTTAACAACGTTCCCGAAGCTCACGGTAGTTATGTGGTTGTTCAATTGGTCAGTTTTGTGCATTTTCGTGATACAAGACTTATGCTTCGATTGGTTGTCGAGTTCTCGTCGGGTCGAACGCACGCTCGATCACGCTGCCCGGAAAACAGTATTCCTAACATAGTGGAGAACATCCAAAGCGACACTTAAACTTTAGTACACCTAACGTTACCTATAGTAGTCGAAGTGTGCGTGTGTATAACCTAACCCCGAAAGAATTGTATCCTTAATGCTAGAGACGGTGTTAACCCCTTCGGGCTTCTTGCGTCGACCTCACTGTTCAACTCCAAAAAGGAAAGTTTGTTTAAGTGGAGCCGATGGCACAACGTGCTATCGTTACCTAAAGGACGCGAAGTTCCCTCTTCTCCGTTAATCGTAGATGCACGTTGCAATTGGTTATCCTCGCCACCGATGTAGACAGATTACACCGCGACGATAGTTATGCGATGTAATGCACGGAAAACCCCTCAATAATCGGTATAATACTCAAATTCTTAGTTTGCAACGTCCGAACAACTGACTTGGTTACCTACGACCGTCGAACGGCATGCTCCTAACGCTCGACTATTTTTGATATCCTCGTTACAATTTATTCGTATTTCTTTTCCCACTACCTCGCTCCATCCTTCATATCTCGATACTGCTGTCTCATTGAAGAATTTTAATGCCCTAATTTTAATTCTCGTCACTGAACGATCGAGGATAGCGTCAGCTTATCTTTCTCCTTCGTCAAAGTAAATCGATCTTGGTTACACCTGGTGTTCTATAGTACTATACTCGAGACCCATTAATACTAACACGGCCGGAATTATTATAGCTCCCGGTCACACCTACGCCTAACATTTACCAGAGTATGTTCTGAAAGTCGTGTGATCCGTTCCCTAAACCTAGCTAGCTCCCAAACCTAAAGCTAGCGCGAGATAATTGTGCATATTCGATGGTAAATGCAACGTTCGTAACTCGCAGACGTGCCCTCAAATCAGCACGTATCCTCGTTTTTCCTGATTTCACGATCGTTTTCAAATCGTCTAGTCACTCGACACACTGATCCTAGATTACAGGTTAACATCAACGTATTTTTAGTGGAGTTGAACGAGCATGGTGACAAGCCTACGAATGGTCTTGTACGAGGTGGTCTTTGTTTGCGTGCGGTCTTGAACCTGGGTGCTTGCACTTGAATAATTTGGATATGGGTTTACTCAGGAAATAATAAGTAAAAGCGTACAATGACAAGAATTCAAATTTTGTATTGTCTTCCTTCGATGTGAGGAGTCGATTGGTACGTATAGGATTTGGTCAAAGCAAATGTTTTTGGGAAATAGGATTCCTGGATCTATGAGCAACTAAGCCCAGCCATGAACGGCCCGAAGAGATGATTCATGACGAAAATACGTCCAAGCTGACCTTGACAACAGTCGAAATTAGATTTAAATCGGAACGGAAGTGCGAGGAGGAGGTTGCGTATCATTTTTGGCAGACCCGAGACTCTGAAGAAACTTGTGGCGCCAGAGGTTCAACTTCAGCTAACTACGCCACATGTAATAAGACTCAAAAGGTATTGAAGTGGAAGACAACCATCGAAATTATTAAGCATCGTGGAATACCGCCTTGTTTTATAATATAATACGAAATAGTGAAATATGTCGATTGAGGAACAGATTAGAGTTACCAATGTCTGAATTTCTCAAGCAGCTGGTGAAATTCAACACCCAAGCCGCATAACAAATGACTTGGGTGTGAATTATCTCTGAAGATCTTAGAAAAGCACTGTGTTAAGAAGACCGCACAGCATTTAGCCAGAACTTCAAGAAAGAAAGCGTGTTGCTAGTTTCCACAAGCGCTAAAAGCGCGACTACGAGATTTGATAAATGTCCGATCTGGATCGCGTAAAATTACGATTGCCTGTACGTTCGTGTTTGTTATCACCCAAGTATCTCGTAAACGAGCAATCATCAATGAGCATCGATCGTGTAGTAACTACGCTAAGTGCCTTGAATCTTCTTCGAAATATTGTAAAAGAATGAAGGGGATCGCTAACCGACTAGCCTAACGATCCCAACTTTCTCGAAACGGATGGTATTATCTCTCATAGAAACGCGTACATGTTTGGAGTAACCTTTTCAAGTATATTATTATTTCCTATAATACACAACGCATGTAATTACAGCAGAGACGCTTAAGATGTCTCGGCGATTAGTACGATATCGATTGTAGTTAGTGTCCTCGCGCGAACCCCCCGAAAGAACTTCCACGCATTGTCCGGTCTGCGAACGCGTTAAGAATGGTGAGTATGGCTGAAGAATTTATCTAGTACTGGGCCATACTTCTCTTCATAAGGGTTGCTCGAAATAGGTTTACAAGATTCATGTCTTCCGCTTATAGTCCTGAACAGGGGTAACTATAAGGTGCGCAAATATACGCGCGCGGAGTAAGCTCTAAAGAAACTTTTCGTGATCTCAGCACTCATCTAACACTTAGACCCTAACAGTAAATAAAAAGATCTTAAATTTAAATAAAAATTTAAGTTAGTAAAAACTACAACTGCAAGAGAGCTACCAACAAAGAAGAGAAGAGACTCCAAGGAAGTTACAATCCTAGAACAGAAGTCACTAATACCCAATCCGAAAAATATTTGGCTGGCATTAAAATTAATGACAAAAGAGTCTCACAAAAGGGTATGGAATCAGATGCTGCAACCAGTCAAGCATTCCCCGAAGACAATATACATAAGCTCATTTCAAAGAACTTCTCGTGGTCGGCTCTCGAAGCCGAATATTTAGAAAAGGATGGTGCATAAGGTTATCATAAAGCATACATCTTCAGAAGGGGCACTTGGATCGATTAATCGATTTTTACAAAAGCCTCACAACGGATGTATCTTTATTATTGCCAAATGTGATTGTTTATACAGCTACAGCACCCACAGACGATACTGGAAAAAATTTGCAACGTATCTCGAACACGGTGGAAGAAACGTTATGCATTTTCAAATTGACGACATAAACTGAACTAGAGATACATCCTTTCCGGAAAATTGCGAATCTAGACCCGAATTGGGAATTTTGCGACGACACGATTGACATTAGTGACTTCCTCGACTGCAAATATACAGGAGAGCTGTACGGATTCTAGACGAAGGGACCAGATGATACTTATTAGCGTCCCGATTCGTCGAATTTCCGTCGGTTGCTTGAATGTCTCGTCTATATACATACGCGTGTCTTTAATTATGATTTCTCATCACACAACGCTTTGTACAATCCCGAGCAAATCATGCTTTCATATCTCTTATCCGATCCTACTTCGCGTTCTTCTTTTTCTACCCGAGCGAGAAGCAAGAACTGACCAAGACGCATATTTTGAACCGATTTTTTTCTCGTGTTGCACAGATGTCCATGGTGCCTCTAATGTTTCGTGATTGGTGGGACGATTTCGACCGACCGGTGTCCAGGATCATGGACCAACACTTCGGCAGGGTCCTGAATCGGGACGATCTAATCTCGCGGTTCTCCGATCTCGGCTTCGATAGACCTGCTCGTTCGATGTTCAGTGGCAGGTATTTCAGACCGTGGCGGAACGTGTCAACTCGTCAGCCCTCGAGCGGATCCAGCACTATTCAGTTGGACAACAAGGATAGCTTTCAGGTTTGTGGCTCGATTAAGATGTTCGCAGAATGCGAGCGCGATCGTTTCTCTCGCCGCTTGATTGCGGCAGCCTGAAGACTCGAACTTGCTAAGCCCGCAGAACACGCAGGGTAGCTTCGAAGCTTGAGCAGGTTCTCGGTGATTGGTGTTGGTACAATTGACGCAAAATTAAAAACTTGATCCCAGACTACATTTAGAGAAGCGCGAACCATATATCCATAGTTATCACTCAATGGTGCAAACCGCTCTCATTGTAGAATACAATGGGAGCGCTTACGGTCACCTTTGGGCTGAGTGGTAACTATGGATATAGGCCAAGACTGTATCTACTCGTAGACTACACCTGCGACCAGATGACGACTACTCGAATTTATAAAATTCGAAAATATTGCAGTTTAACAAGATATTTCTGAGATTTTAATGGTCTGCGTCCTTGTGTGTCTGGGCAGGGCTTTATTCTGTTGTCGGTTTCCGTGAGTTTAGGTTTACTTGAAGGGTTGAAAATGTATGCTTGTGTCCGGTATAGTTAATGTTCAAGGGCTGAGCAAGCGATCAAAGTATCCTCTTTTAATTCGACGTTATTTCACACGATTGATTTCTTTTATGCGGTTGTCGATCGTTCTTGGAAGACATGGTTGGTAACAGATCGGAGCAATTATTGTTTGACTTATTCGATAGCCTATAGATGGTTGAGCTAGCAAAAGGTCCTCCTATTATGAGAAAACTTCGTGATGATCACTTAAGTTTCTCATGTTCGGATTTCTCATCCTCCAACAATTTTAGCTGGATGTTCAAAATTACTCGCAAAATGTTAATGGCAAACGAGTTGCAAAGCAATCGAATTTCGTCTTCTGTGGGATTCCACCGTTTACATACTGAGCAAACGTGTATGTTACTCGTTGGAGTATCTCGGGCTTGAGTCTATACCTCCAGATTCACTTGGAATTGGTGAGATCCCACAGAAGGAAATTTCAAAGGAAAACTGAAATACATACGGAGCTGAACAAGCAGATCTAGGGATAAGAGAAAGAACAAACAATGGAAAACTATTAAGCAACGAACTTCAAAGCGCTAATTTTTCATCGCCGCTATTATTCACACTCGCAAAACGGAAGAAACTATATTCCTGAATCGCCTATAATTGGAAGAGCTCGTATGAAGTACTAAGTGTTATTAAAAATCTTAAATTTTTATGGAAAACGAGATTTTTGAACGACTTCGAACTTCCAGATTTACACTATATTAAATTTGAATAATCCTTCAAACTTTCCACGTGTATCGTCACAACCTGTGCAACGACTATCCCAGAACTTTCTGGAACAGAAAGTCATGGGGTAGTCGCTGCTTCGGTTGGATGTTTATGAGAAAAAAGCTGCGACGAAGTTTTTGTTCTGTATCAAAACGATAGATTAAACTTCCTTGTTTATTAGATAATTATTGCTAAACGAAATACTATTAGTACCAAATATGCACTCGACACCTATATGCAAGGAGGTTTGTTTAAATGTTATCGGTTTGGAATTTAAAAAAAGTGCAAACGAAGCGATTAACTTTGATCCCAAAGAAAGCCGAGAGAAGGATCCCTTGCGGGGTCCTTTGATGAGATTTACTGCGAAATATAACTCGCGAAAATGAAGGGTGAAATGCACTCTTCTATATATTTACGAATTGAAAATGATTAGAAAGCCGTCTCTTTGATAACATGAGATATGAACTGAATAAAACGCTTCTAATATACTATTATACTTTATTTGGTATATATCTCTTAATGTGGAATCGTTAACGCACACTAACGGACACACAAAGTGCCCTGTAAACGCTTAATGTAACTTAGTAACTCGATGTTAATTTCAGTTTGTCGGTAATATATGCATACGTCGTGAGACACAGAGCTAATTGTTCTTTACAATATTCGGACAGCTGTCACGTATACTGGACTAAGAGCGGTCTAGTCACATTAAGTTTTGCAGTACAAGTACGAGAATGTTTTTGATTCTCCACTGTCCCTTCTGTCGGCTAACAGATTGTTGCGGATCAAATAGCTTGCGTGTAGATTTCGAAATTAATAGTTTCGTGGGAGCATAATTGCGCGGAAGATACGCGAATACTTTGATGCGAAAGCAATTTATGGAAGAATCCTGAACTCAACGGATGAATATCCAGAAACGTAATTTTTCCGAAGCGAAAGAAAAAGAAAAAAAGAAATCGAACTACATGGAACGAGAAGCATGAATCACAAAATGGATAATTAATTTCAACCGAACCCAAAGGAGGAATAAAACGACGAGTGTTCGCGAACGTGTGATAACTAAGGAAACTTACTGAGAAACTGGAACACCAGAAGGCCCGAAAACCGATTTCTGTTTTTACTACTACTACTGCTTTTTGTAGTCATTTTCTCTGTAGGTTGCATCATTAAATGATTGAGGAACGTGACGTGACGTGAGGAAACTGCGTTTCTCTAAAACTGCCTTCCCCTCCGCTGTCTTTACAAATGGTTCACAGCACCGCTGCTATAGCGTTTCGAAAAACAAAAATATATCTCCGTAGACGTTTCGGGGACTAGGTTGTCAGCCCCCACGAGGGGGTGACGTGGATTTTCAGCGGGTTAGTACACAATCAGGTCTCGAAAACAACTACTCCGTAGTCAGTGACTCGATTATCGAAGAAAAACGTTCTTAATAAAGCGGAAAGAAGGTGCTCCCTGATCGCGGCAACGTAATACAACATAGCTTCTATCGTCGAATCACGCTTTTCACCGAAAGTACGTTCATAAAAAATCACAGATTAACTGGCTTTTGCCTCTTTTGTTCTCTTTTTATTCGTTTTTTTCGTTTCTTTCTTCATTTATCATAAAAAGGACTCAAAAAGTCCGCGACGCTTTCTTTTCTTCTCCTACTCTTCTCATAAAAGAACTTTTGTATTTTTGTTTATCATAGGTACAAACGACGACCGTGTAACAGTATTTTATAGCCGAGAAACGGATCGTGTCGCAAGTGTCAGTCTTCTTTTACAGAAAGAACCGAAAATTGTGTGGAATCTGATGTTCTATTTGCGGCGGAGCACCCTCCGCCCCCGAAACCGGGGGCACCGGCCAACTGCCGGGTCTAAACGGCTCTTGAATCTTTCGGATCTCTCTTTATCCTTTCTTTTTTTCGCTACAATATATTAATTTCTATATAAAAATAAATGCTTCTCGAATTCTTTAACCATAAAGATCATAAAAAACGATGCAGATACGAAATCTCTATGTACAAAAATTCAGACACGGCTGTCTTTCTCCTCTGCACATCCAGCGGTACTCGGTTATACCCTAAAATCTTTCCCGGTTTTGTTTCCGTTTGGTCTATGGTTCGAGATACGAAAGTAAAAAGTTCAATTTTATTCCTGTTCCCGGACACTACGGTCGTTTTAATTCCGAGATCACTCGCCGGGACCTCAGGTGATCCTGAAGAACCGCGGTTAGTTTTTTCGCTCTTTCGTACACTGCTCTTTTCCCTAGTTTCTCGGTTGTTTCTGTTCAAGTGAAGCTGCTAACCGCGAGATGGATAGATTACTCATTATCAAAAAAGAAGTGCAACCGGTGCGAACCAACGGTTTCGTCCGCAACAGGTGTGCTATGCGTGTAATTGGCCTTGCCCGTAAGTAACACCTACTTGTATGTAATGCTCGCGTCTTTTCTCGGTTGCGGAAAAAATGGGAACAACGTCACACAAGTAGGTGCGCCTGGCAGCTACATCTTCCCGGTTTTGTTTCCTTCCGCGGCTGCTACGTAGGCCGATAGCACTCGAGACGTTACATCAACTGCAGCAATTGGGATTGAAAATGCTTAAACAAGGCTTGTTCGATCTTACATTTTCTTTGAACTATCTCGTCTAGAGATCCCGGGCGTAATTTCGTGATTGAGAGCAGCACGCGTTTGTAGAAGGTTTATCTAGCGATGCAGATGTCGCACGGGTTCAATAAATCGGTTGTTCAGTTTCGAAGCGATTGTGTAGAGCCAAGAAATGGTTGTGCGTACGTTAGCCGAGAGAGTCTACGTGATCTTCGACCAGATGTAATCTTCCAGAAGAACCTGCTGTTGGAAATATCTTTGATAAACGGTGGGCCTAGTATGCGTTTCTCGAAAGCAGGCGAAGTCGCCTCCGCCCGCCAGAGCGGGCTGATTTTATTGCAGAAGCTTGTCCCGGTAGTCAATAGCCTATTGTACTTCGATATTCAGGATAAGAGATATGGACACAGAATTGTTAATTTGAAGTAGCCAGAAGTGAATCGATGATGACCTTTCTGCTCTGTTTTATACTAGGTCTCCTCATTCAGTTTAGTAATATCGTGTCGCCAGAATCGTGTTTGCTTTTTCTCGGATCCTATTTTCCGGATTATAATGTATTTGTTGTCATATGCTTCGCTCTGCAGGTTATACTCGATGTTCAACAATTTTCACCGGAAGAGATCACGGTGAAGACGGTCAGCAATAACATAATCATAGAGGCCAAACACGAGGAGAGGCAAGACGAACACGGTTTTGTCAGCAGACAATTTGTACGCAGATACGTCTTGCCTCCATCTCACGATGTGATCAACATTACCTCGAGCCTTTCCTCCGATGGTGTATTAACTATCACGGCACCCAAAAAGGTAAGCAACGAACAGGAGAAGCAGCGGTGGCCCGACGAATCCGAAGATTCGTCCGTCGCCGTCGATCAACCGATTCTCTCCCGAGTTTTGCTCTTATTTGTATTGTTTTGTATTTATTTTTGTTTGTTTTTTGGGGGTTTCGACTCTTTCAATTCCAATAATCCAGTTCTGCTGTTGTGGTAGTATTAGAGAAGATGGAGTGCCGACCATTTATCTCGATCATAATACGAGTCTGCTCTAAACTATAAAAAGAATGTCTGGCTGTATTAAACATTTTCACGTCGATGAGGCACATTCGTGTTGCAAAGGCGCGTTTATCGACACAAACTCAATATTCGACACTCGAAAGCTCAATAGAACACAAAATTATGTCAATTTTAATGCACTTTTACATTATTCTCCGTGTATTAAGGTCCTTACCGTAGGAAATAGTATATTAATTTCAGTCTCTAAATTTTTGCTGTACAGACAGGAACTTATTTTCTTTAAAATGTGCAAACAGTAATACAGAGTGGTGAAAGTATCTACGTGAATTCGTAGTTGGGGTCGATAAACTGCGACTACTGAGTGTTCCTCATCAGAATGTCAACGGGTCGGTACTCTAACTTACAGGATGGAAGAACTAACAGACATTTATGCTTGATCTACAAAACCAAAGTGGCGCTACATTTTTCTCATTTCAATATCACATATCTTTTGAATTCGCATTTGATAGACATTTAGCATAATTCAACGATTCAAATTTTGTAAATTGACCTTGATCTTGGGTTCAAGTTCAAATGAAAAGTTAAGTAGCGACACCACGAGCTGTGATCTCTTAAGAAAAGAAAGGTCACGACATTCTTCAGCATCTTTCTAATGAAATTCGACCTAAAACATCAGAATCGATTGATATAAACGAACGCTAAAATAGTGATTTTTAGTGACCGCAATCATTGTTACCAAAAATGGCTCTAAAACTTTAAATCACTCAGATCCATCAAACTAAAACTTATACATAATTGAACAAACATTTACATAAGTTATGCGGTTATATTACAAATGTTATATAATTTCAATATTTTTTGAGTATTTATAATTAGATTCCGGATCTTTATGCTAGATAATATATGTTTGCGTCGATTGTAAGAAAAAGGATTCAAATAGAAAATTTTTTTCTTTTTTTAATAATTTTCGCTAGTTGGAAATAACGAGACGACAAATTATTTTAGTACTATTTTAAATTACACCTATTTATTTTTGCAATAAACACAGTCTACTTATAGCGTTTAGAGCCATTTTATGTGAAATCAATTGGCCACTACTTGTTATTATAGAGTTTGTTTATATTTATTAGTCCTGGCACATTTCAAAAGACGATTTCATCCAAAAGAGGCTAACCGAAAAATCGTCATCTCCCCTTCCGCATCTATGAACGTTCGTTAAAGTTTTCTTACATAAGGACAAGTAACAAGATAATTGAAATGCGTCGGTGCAATGACCGCTTACCTAATGCGCGTATCTCGATGCACTCTTCTCAAACTGTTCGAAATGCGAGGGAATTTCAAACTCTAGTCAGACCAAATTTTCGTTGCGTACGGACTGTTCAAGCACCGACCCCGTAGGGTGCACTATAAAAACACAAATATAATAAAAGCTTCGTTGTATCTAATCATTTATTGCTGTCATTAACTAAAAAATATGCTTTTTCTTTTTTAGGGCGAAGTATCTAGCGGAGGCGAACGATTCATCGATATCGTGAGAACTGGCGAACCCGCGAGCAAACCGGTCAAAGTGGAAACTACTGCTGAATAAACAAAAAGAATTAATAAACTGCTCCCCTCCCAAATACAGTTTATAATCTACCGTTTACGTTTACTTTTATATAGCAATTTTTACGCGAGAGTATAGAATATATAATCTTAATATATAATATATAATATATAATATATAATATATAATATATAATATATAATATATAATACATAATATATAATATATAATATATAATATATAATTTTTGGTAAATTTACAGTTGATAAATTTTGTAATACGGTATCATGTAAAACAGAAATATAAACTTATTCGTAAAATTCAACAGGCTGTAACGAGTAATTTCCTGGATCTTCTAATAATACACAATACAATATACAATATATTTCCCGCATAATATATTACAGTACATGATCCTAGATGTCACTGTTGAAGCCAACAATATCTCAAAAAAACATTTATTTCAAATTTTAACTGCTGTTCATGTATCATTGCTTACAGCTAGTAAATATGTAAACATTAGACCACTGGATCATTTGAGCGAAAGTGAAAACATCTAAATATTAATATACTCTATATATTACTATTTTTCTTTATTTATTGTTAATTCTAAATACACTCAACCCTCCGATAACACGATTAATCCGTTCCATGTTGTATCAAAATTGCATTAGGCGATATTTAGAAATAATACTAACAAGGTAATATTACTTGTAAGTAGTGCTATATGGAAACTATGTTACATGGGTATTGCCGTAATTTATCATCATGTTACATCCCAACTATGTTCTCAGAGTAATGTGTTATAAGATAGTTGAGTATATTATAAATACTAAGAAATCGCTTTAAAATATTTAAACAACAGAAACTTTGTAACCGGCTTTGGATCAAAACAAACTATTACAAGTGACATCCAGGAAAACTTCAAGCTCAAATATTTAAAGAAGCCAAACAAGCGGGCAGAGCATACGGAAAGAGAAAGAAGTAGAACGATTGAAAGAAAAAAAAACGTAATGAGTGTTAAAAAATACCCACGGTAAACTGTCACGCTCCGCACCGGAACCTCCAAGTCTACATTTTCTCGTCCTGTTGTATCAGCAGCCTCATGGACCACGTAAAAGAAGCGGAGGTATTGTTCACTGGTTGGTGGGTCTTCGGGTGTTCTTCACGTCCGAACTAAACGAAGGTTGATTTACGAATGCACCGAGCGGTTATGGCGAGTCGGCTTATATAGGCGCGCGCCGTCGCATCGCAGCGTGGAACCTTCTAGAAACTACGCCGGCAACCGGCACCCGACACCTAAATGCGCATTATCCATTTGCTCCTGATTTCGACATTGTTACCCCGATTTTACCCGATTAACACGAACTCCATAATCTTTCTCGTGCCAAGAGCTACCATTTAACACCTTCCCGAATAGAATCGTCAACGTTTTCGATGAAAATTAAAGAAAATACAAAGTATTGATCGGTTGAGCCCGGGGCATGCATTCTGGCACGTTCTCTCGTCGGGAGCCCCACCATAACCTAACCCACACGAAATCGCAGCTCCTCTTTCTCTTTTCGAACGATAGAACGGTCGCGACCTACCTAGCCGTGGTAATACACAAACAGAGCCGACCGTGTGAATTTTATTTGTTTTGATTGTTACGACCGGCAGAAAGAACTGCTCTCAGGAAGCCCGGCGTAGATTCTAGAATTAAGGGCGAATCGAGGTCGTCCTTAGCTGTGTACGTCTACATAGAACCTACGGGTTTTTAAAATATTTCCCTGCTGTGGCCATTGTTTTTCGTTGTTCGGACGCGGATGGATGACAAGTGGCATTTTTTGATGGATTCGAGAGATTTATTTCTCTTGGCTTTCTCTTTAATACAGCTTCCAGTTATTTTTAATTTATTAAATCCATTGACCCTTATCCTCCAACTATTTTCTATATCCTTGTGTACGTATGCTGTGATAGCATAGATTGGTAAATGATTCACTCCACTTTTACTTATACTCAATTGAGCTTATATCAGTGTCGTTAGTCGATAAATTATTATAATCTTCTTTCTTTAAGTGTCTTTATAAAAATATACATAAATTCGTATATACCTTCAGAGTCTATCAGTAAAAACCTATTCAATACCTGTTCTTAAGAATTACTCTTTAAAGATGTGAATTTGCATTTATGTATGTCTACAGTCAAAATTGCCGTTCACATTGAGGTTAATTATACTGCTTTATCCCTTTATCGTTCAGTACTGTACAATTCGTTAAAACTACGCATATTGTTGACCATGACACGGTTTGAAAATAATTCAGCACGTCCTTTTGATGCCTGTCAAACATTATAGATGTAGAACCTGAAAATATGCTGATAATTGTTTCCATTTTCTCCCTCGAGCCCATTAACGCGAGTTGATGAACATGGGATACGGTTATACAAAGGTATTGACACCGCCAACACGATCGTACGACCAAAATAACAATGTGATAATGTTGCGTAATACTTCAGGGTCATATTCATTGAGCCCGCAACGGGATTTTTCCAAGTAAAACGTGTTTCTGAAACTACGCCGCAATCGGTCGGAACCCCTAACTGAATCCAAACCGAAATCTGACGAAGCAATGTCATAGGAAAGGACCGTGGTGAGTTGAAGGCCATTCTGAGGCGTGCCGGCGATACGAACGCATGACGCAATAGCGTGGCCGCGTGTTTACAAACATAAGAGTCACGACCTCGGCCGGCGTTTGGTTAACGTTCCGCAATTAATCTAATTCGTTGAATAAAAGACGACCTAATTACTCAACCTTCAAATGTAAGTTCAACTTTGTTACCTTATCGTCCCATTTAAGATTACAAATTCTATTATTACAGAAGATATTAAGACCGTTTTTGCTGCAACTTATTTAGTACATAGATTGAATTCTCAAATAAAACCCGATTACAATTGAAATTACGATGTTTTGTAATTTATATAATAAAACCAAATTCAGTGACTAAAAATGAATCGACAGTATATGTGTCTATTATGTTTCGTCTTATCAAACGTATTCTTTATCTATTGATTACGATCTGCAGCACTCCTTTATACTCGAATTAATTATTTAAACCCCATTGAGTACGATAATTGAATCTGATAATGAAAGAGCAGGGTTTCCATTTCATGTGATACTTATCACAATCTTGATTACAAAACTGTCATCGTTTGATTGGCTGTATAAGATTTCCTATACACCTATTGATAAACAATATTGATTATTTAGCTTTTATCATTTTAAAAATCTGATCTGTTTTTCTTTTCGATTATATAGATCAATATTTATATAAATTTATAGTTACCTACGGAAACATTTTCGAAATTATTGCGCAATATGATTAAACTGTTGCCGCTCACAGACCCATCTCGTGTTGCTTTTATATTATTTCTACGAATAATAAAGTACTAAAAACAGATTGCAGAAGCATACTACATTTCTAGTTATCATTATTGTATAAAAGTGAGTGTGCAGATACTATTTTGATTCACTAAATATGTATGTACAGACTGGCCATTAACATGTGGAATGATCATCAGTATAATTGACTGTGGAACGTGAATGTTTATTTCTAAATGTAGTGTGGCAGGGCTGTATGCTAATTCGTTTATAGAATCAGTTGATGCAGTGTATTCATGAAGGAGTTGTGTATAATATATAGCCTTAACCCGAAAAATATTTTGATGAATATGTTAAAAAGTGCTAAACTGAGAAATTTGACACGATTAATATTAGCAACATACAGAAAATAATAGCACTGCCATATTTCAGTAAAAAGTACGGCTTCTCAATTTCTCAACTATCGAGAGAAAATACGAAGTTCGAAAAAGAGAGTACATCTCTTTAAGAAGGTAATACATTATTGCACAATACATGCCGCTGGCAGCAGCTGTAGCATTATTGAATTTTCTTTGCGCATTTAGACCGGTTCTGTACGACTGAAAGATGCGGAATTAATGCAATTTTATTCAAGGGAACGTGGGGTCCAGAAAAAGGTGGTCGGTGTCCCTTGAGAGCTTTGTGTGTCACTCGAACGCATAATGCCACACGGGACAAAACACGTTTAACCTTCCTTGGCGAGGGTAAGGATCAAGGTATCGGATCTACCGAAGTACAATGATGCGCAGATGCTTCGATAAATTCGCCACCACAAAAGTGGAGAGTTATAGAACGGTTGTCGTGTCCAAATGGGGACCGCCAGTTCACGGTGTCTTGAACCCGTTTCCGTAGGTGCACGGGTGCGTGAAATCCCGGGAACGGGACGATGGTTTTGGGATGCGAAATATGGACATGGGCGCGTTACATCGAATAACATAAATATAGCGACGGTGGTTTTGTCACCGCGAGGTCGTTGGGTATATTTAGAATGTAGGATGCAGGCGAGCGATGGACATCTCTACGCGATCCGAGGCGTCGCGTCGTGACATTCGCAGCGTTCGTCCACCTCGCGACTCTTCCAAATTTTCATAAGCTGATGTCATTCGTTGCCACGCTTGAATCTGCCGACTTGAGAGAGGGGAATTGGAAATAACGTCAACCATTGGGTTCGCATTTTTCTAAAAATTAATTTAACCCATCGCCTGAAGACTTTCTTCGCAGCTACGATGATTCTTTCTTTGAGCGTAACACATCGACTGCCGTGTGAATTTTGTATTTCACACAAGCCATGAATACTTCATTCGTATAAACGATCAGAAGTGTTAGTGATTATTGTTTGTTACTTAATAATGCATTTTGCATCATACACCAAAATTTATTTCATTGTAGAACGAATACATTGATATTCGGCGCCACTAATTTTATAACAATCGTCTACTGCAAGTGACCACCGCCGGAATCGACGTATTAATCGTGTGCCTACATCAACGTTAACAATTAAATGAATAGGTGTCCAGTAGAATGTCGTGCGTTTGATTTCATCAAGAAGTCGTAAAACTAATTTGTAGCACCATGTACTCATCAAAGAATCAACTGGTATAACATTCTATCTGTCACATGAGATTTCCGGTGAAATTGTTCACTGAAAGCTACGCTATTTGTACGTCACATTGGCATTCACTTGCGGAAAAAACCGTTTCAGAAAATTTATAACATACGCTCTTCTCCTTGACACGCAATCAAATATTGATGACAGGAGACTAGAATTTTATTTTGATGTAAAATAAGTGAATAACATTTGCATTTGGACATCCTGTTTGAAATCTTCATCACGACTCGACAGTATATGGTGTATGGCAAGGGACTAACATAAATTATCTGTATATTAGGAGGTTGAATAAGTTCTCGCTGTTTTCCGAAAGGTGGTAATACCAGAACTGCGTGAATTTAATTTCAGATATGAACGTATCTATAATGAAGTACTACATATATGCAAGGTTAAAATTCAGTGTATGTCATTCCACTGAAGTATAAACAATTTTTCTTTGATTGTGCTAAATGTCGAATTTCATGCCAAAGAAAGAGTAATTGCGGGGAATTTTACTACATTATTTTATTAAAAAAAAATCTGCAGCTGAAGCACACAGAATTCTTGTTGACACCTACGGCGACCATGTTCTGTCGGAAACAATATGCAGAGATTGGTTTAGACGCTTCAAAAATAATGATTTTGATCTCGAAGATAAAGAACGCCCTGGCGCACAACAAAAACTTGAAGACGAAGAATTTGAGGCATTACTTGATGAAGACTCGTGTCAGATACTAGCTGAACTTGCAGAATCATTAGGAGTTGGTCACACAACAGATTAGAAACGTTTGAAAGCATTAGGAATGATTCACAGGAGGTACGTTGGGTGCTGTACGAGTTGAAGCGATTTTTCAGCATGACAACGCGCGGCCACATGTTGCAAAACCGGTGAAAACGTTTTTGAAAACACTTAAATGGGAAGTACAACCCCACCCGCTGTATTCACCAAACATTTCCCGATCAGATTACCATTTGTTCCGAACGATGACACATGGCCTGGCTGAGCAGCGCTTCCAATTTTATGAAGATACCAAAAAATGGGTCCACTCTTGGATTGCCTCAAAAGACGTGTCGTTTTTCCGACATGGAATTACTATGATGCCAGAAAGATGGGGAAAAGTAATGGCTAGCGAGAAACAATACTTTCAAGAACATAATTTTTACCAATTTTTTAAAATAAAGCATTCATTTCATAAAAAAACAGCGAGAACTTATTCAACCTCCTAATATTATTTAATCCAGTTATTCATTGATGTATAGTAAGAAAATGTCTGAAAGTCTTGAACATTAATACCACTTATTTAATGTGAGCGTGTGCAAAGCGTGATTTACGATTGGTACAAGTGTTATCGATAACTAGTGGATTAAAGATCTGCTTTGCACACTTAACTACGATATTTGTAAGCTTTTAATAATATAAATATCGTTCAGTTTTGAAACTTAAACACTGCAGGTATAATATTTGCCCAGGAGTGCATTTGTTCATTTCTCTACTATACAAATAATTACAGGAATTTGTTGTCGATAATGTTACTAAAAACCAACTGAAAATGCGCATTCGGAATGCTCCGGTTTGTTGGGTTCCATAATATTCCACAGATGAATGCAGCAGGTAATCAAGAGTTGGAATGGGCGAGTTTTTATACACGGTGTCCCACGCAATTGGAACAGGCTCCTAAACGGTTGGGAATAGAAGAAGATGTTATAAGTAAAAGTTGAATGGTATCAGATGGTGTATAATATGCAACTAATTTTATGCACATTTGAAAAATGAAACTGCACTTTTTTTAAAAATGGAAACCTATGTTTTTGACTTCACCAATCGATGCAGTTTCAGTCAAAAACATAGGTTTCCATTAAAAAAGAAAGTGCAGTTGCATTTTTCTGATGCACCGATGCACAAAAGTGCATAAATTAGTTGCATATTATGCATCGTCTAATACCATTTAACTTTTACTTATAACATCTTCTTCAGAACCGATGCAGAACAAAATAATAAAAAGCGACGTAATAAATATAGAAATTTTTCTGAATACGCATCTGGTTCAGGTTTTTAGAGTTTTTTCTTTTATATTTAGTCGTTATCAAAATATTTGATATGTAAATGTAATTATTATTCGCCTCGGTTCTGTACGTTGTGAACACAGACATTAAACTAGATATTTATGCATATATAACAACTTTGTGTTTATACCAGACGACGTGCTCCGGGGCACGTAGCCTCGAATCGCCTGCACTATATGCAAAAGTTGTTTACACGCGATCGTTCCTGACCTAGGTTCACTAAGATTCTTGTAAAATGTCAAAGCTATATGAAACTCGATTAAATCTAGAAGCAATTATCTGCTTCCGTACTGCGCTCTGGAAAAAAAATATTTATCCCTTTGCTAGAAACTTATAACGGCAGGGCTTATGTCCAGCAATTACAATGCAGTAGTGAAAGAGTAAAGTTTACTTTTTTTTAATTATATCGATTCTTTTTTTTTCTAACTACTTTGTAACTTGACATGTGTCAGATTTTTACCAGAATTTCTAAACATCATTAACTAGGGAAAATAGGCCAAAAACTGATTTTTCGTTTTTACCCCATAACTACCCTCCCGATCGAGATACAGGGTTGAAATTTTGCACAGTATGTTTTTTCTTGGCACCGTATCGAATGATCCGTCGTCTATAAAATTCGGTTCAAGGGCACTTTTGACCACCTATATTATCCTGCTATACCCTTTAATTGTCTGAAAGTTTTATTCATCATGCGTTCAAAACCACATCGATTTTTTAATCTGAACCAATTGATATGATTACATTGAAAGCTTGGTAACGAAATCTTGTTATCAATGTTTTATGGAAATTCATAAAAGCGAAATAAAAGATATTATTTTCAATTCAATTGCTTTTCAGCTGTTGAACAAGGTATTTCTAATTTTGTTGTTTTTTTAGTTTTCTTGAGAAAAATGTTGAAAACAATATCATTTTTACGCAGCCAGAGAAATTAAGCACAAAACCGTGTTTAATGCAATATGTACCAGTTTTAATAAATTGCAAATAGATGATATGTACAATTATGGTACCTTAGATACTGAAATACAAATAGAAATATATTAAGAAGTAATACATTGTATGTTATTCATTCTTTACTATTCTTAAAAAAAAAGAATGGTCTAAAATACTCTGAAAACTAGGTAGTCATTTGTATTTTGTTGCTAGCTAATTATTCGTGTCTATACCATAAATTTCAGTTTATGCTGATGGGAATAACACTTACGTAATTAGGTACGGAAATGTAATTTGAGCATCTTGCTCTACATATTATCGTTTTTGCAACACAGTATATTTAGCATAGTATTGATTTGTCCTGCAATTATTATGTTAGAATATTTAGTGCACATAGATAATGAAAATATACTTAACAGATATTACACGTTTTTCTAGTGGTTAACGATTTTGCGTATCTCTTGCGTGATAAGGATGATTACCTTGAAGTTTAAAAAGCAACGACTGATTCCTTGCTGCACATTGGAGTAGACCTTACTTTTAACCATCTAATTATTTTCATATTTCCTAGGATCGTGTCATTCAATAAAAAAGTAATTTGTGCAAATTTTAATACAACTGTTGTTTAATAAACAAGATTTTTATGCTAAATATGTTTTAAGAATTAAAGAATTCTTCTCTTGTATTACGTTCGCGTGCATTCAATTTTCTATTGCGGAATATGGTATTGAAAAGAAACGCACAAACGTTAGTGCAGCTTTAAATTCTAGATGCATCCATGGACCGTCTTACTATTGATTCTGCCCCTCACCAAGCTATACCTGTGACATTGTCTGCGCAGTTTCCCCAGGACTGATATAGTTACGACTGCATCTTTCGAATATCTCTTTTATTGAAAAGGTGCTCATTGTATTTTAGTAAAGATGCACTGAGATTGTAAAAAACTTATACAGTAGATCATACACTGAGTATCATTTAAATATAAACTCAGCATGGGGCACAAAGGATCTAAATGAAAACAGTCTCCAGGGGATGCGAAGCTGCTATAAATGGCACTCCGAACGCAGAGTTGGTCGTAGTTGCCACGAAACTTGAGTTTCCATCCGATATTTTTAATAATACATAATAGTAAATGCTGTGCATTTATAACGTGTGCTATTATGTAAAGCACAACGAAATAAATCGTTCAATCAAAATCGTTTGAATATTATTCATGCTGGCTTGATGAAATCCTAAAGATAAGTAGTATACTGCTATCGTATTTTTATAAATAATAATTTTGTAGTTCACGGACTAGGAATCAGACAAAAGGAACGATAGATTACAAATCAGAATTGTTTATTGAACAACATGGTGACATAATTAAATAATTATTTCAAAAGTTTATGTTTCTAAAGATAAATATTATATGTAGATATATGCAGCGAAAATGTAATTCGTTTGACCGACGAAGTTACGCATGGCATTATGAAACAATTATGATGAAAGAGATATAAACTGGACGCCGTTTTGTGGATTACAGTGACATCTCTGGCAGTTTCGCAGATCCTTTGAGACACTTAGGATCGCCGCTACTTGCAGACGATAAATTATTGTAAATATTTCGTACCTGACGATACGCTACGAAGCTTCTTTATAAAGAATTTGCAGTCTTCGATTTTGCATTCCTTCCCTAGGAGAATCCGGTGATTCACGCTCTATTGCAACTGGTTCCAGAACATTTACAGTCTTCATTTCGAGGAAAGTCGGTTTTTCACCAGGATGGGTCAGCACTTCTGTGTATACGTCCTCCTTTGGCGCAAAAAGAAGTTGATAGGTGTAAGTTCCGAGTAAAGCGCCAAAGGACGGTCCAATCCAGTAAATCTGAAGAAAAATGCGTTGAAAAATTATTATCGGGGTTTCGAATGGAATCTAATCTGTGCAATACCGGGGAAATGTTTCTACACTTCTCTCAATAATCCTGTGAAGAAAGAGCACCATGTGCTGATAACGTTACCATAGAAAGCTTGTGGCAATCAGGCTTGTGTCTCTTATCGAGAATATCGAAGATTAGATCATAAAATAATCAGATTGTGTAATGCATAACGCAACAAGGAGCTATAATAAATCATAGAATGAACTAATAAATTCAAGAACTGAAACGATTTACTGACTTACCCACTGATTTTTCCAGTAGCCGTGAAAGAGGGCAGGGGCAAACGTACGGGCGGGGTTCATACTGCAACCAGTGTAGGGACTCTGCAAAAATATTATTATTTAGACCATTCGTGTTTACAGAGACTGTGTTGAATTAACTTAAAAAACATGTACAAATGTTAGAGAATGTGTTGCATTAATTTGGTAATGTTATTTTTTTTTATTAGCTGTTATTAAAGTATTAGTCCCATAAGCGTTAAGGGTTACAATCTATTTCTTACAACAGTTTAAAAACTAATTTTAGAAATCATTACACTACCTGCAAATAAGTAACGTTTAAAAAAGATCAGAAATGCAATGGAACCTAGATAAATTACAGTATGCCTTCGATTACAGTTATGCGTATTCAGCAAATGTTATCAATAGACTGCGAATTTTATACGAAATAAAAAATTTCTCCATCAACTGTAAAACATGGAAGTAACACAAAAATTCTTTTCTCCTCTTAATAACTTAAATATATATATATATACCGTATGCTTATATTCTCCTGATGTTACACTGTTTTATGTTTCATGCATCCATTTTTTCATATATACATAAAATCCGCAATCTAGTCAACAGCCTTCAGCAGTATACAGTTATAAATTCCAAGAATTTCTTAGTTCTTTTCATTTTTCTATAGCTACTTAACTTTGTTCGCATGTACAGTACATTTTATTAATTTTTTTACGCCTTTCTTAGCTGTTGAAGGTAATATCATACTTTCTCTATCAGCTATTCATATGTACAAGCATAAGTGATGAAAACTTATTAATATAGAAACAATTTGCGTATCTGTGTGATTTATCGAGTTATGAAACTTTTTATCACGGCGTGAACCACATATCAGAGTAAGAACCAGTAGTTTCTGATAAGACTGTGAAAAACATATTTCAAAGCAGAGATGCCTACAGATATGCTCGGTTGAATGGAAAAATCAGAAAACTTTACAGTAATGCAGAATGATAGCGATTTATCAAAAACTGATCTATGTAGTACTTATACGTAACTATAAGATAAAATAAATTGATGCGATCATAATTAAATTCTTCTTTTTTAAAGTAATTTTAAGTTAAAAATGGTTATTCACGATACATTATAAATCTATGTTTTTACTGTACTATCTGCCTAATGTCACTTGTACGTTTATCATTCAAATACACTGAATTACTTAATAAATATGGCAAATATACAAATATTTTCGCATAATTCAGACTACGATGCGGTCTAGCAATAGTATAGGGAACGTATTCCTCCCCTACTACTCGAGCGAGTTGGCATGATAGTTCGGCTAGCGATTTAAGATGTTGATAGTCGTGAGCATTGGCGCGCAAGCCTGATTTGAGGCCCAATAAAACAGTTTAAGAGATTAAATATTAGTTTTGGCTGATATTTCTATTCAGTTTCAAAAACCATGTTTAACAGAAGAGATTCTATCATTTTATTACATTTACGCGTTATGTAGGATGAAAGTAATTCAGATGTAAAAAGCATAAGATAATATAATAATCATTTTGTATTATATTTTTGTAACTTCAAGTACAAAAATTTAATTTTAAAAATCGAACATTAGTAATGGTCAATAATGACATCACACCGTCTTGAGATTGCAGAAAATGTAAAGCGACCTATGTGAGAAAGATCATTTTGATTTTAGACTTGACAAGTTATATTTTTAGTTTAGTGTCTCAGAGTATCATTACTATATGAATTTCAATTTTTCCTTTTCACCTCTTTGCACGATGAAATCTGTAGGAATCTAAAGGAAAACTTCCATACAAAATACTCACCGCTGCGAGTGAGATTCCAACAACGGAGAAACCGAATCTGATCGCCGTGGAATCAGTGGTGTGAGCGCATCTAGGATCCCAAGTTGCGCAGGCCGCGCAAAGTATGAAAGAGGTGCACAAGATTTCGATTAAAATTGCTTGAGCGGTACCAATACCCTCATGAACGACGGTGACGCAGAGACCAACAGTCGAATTCGGGTTGCCGTCATGGAAGAGCTCAGGTGGAGTTATCATCTGCTCTGATAGAATCATGCATAAGTCGGCGCCTCATTGAATTAGGTTTGAAGCTACTGAAATCGTACCATTAGCACGCCATAGCCAAGAGTTGCACCTAGGAATTGGCCTAGAGCGTACATGATGCCTGTTGGGATGCTTTTAACTCCCACGATAACTGCTCCTATCGTCACTGCCGGATTCAGGTGGGCACCGCTCACATGACCTAACATCTATGACAAACATCAGCCACATAGTAATTTTGTTACTTTTATTAGGCATTGAAGTAAACAGTTACAGTTTTGTTCCGATATAAGCTGAGGGCTCAGGACCGGCAGTCGTCGTATATCGGGTCAGGTATGCTATTCGGCTTGACTTTTTTCTCGAATGGACCGAGAGAGAAAATGGAGAATGAGCGAGAGGCGAAAGGTAGTGACAGACCATAAATTAATCGGCCGAGTAATATCATTCTTTGGAAATGGATAGAATAAGACATACCTTCTCGTAGCGATCCCCTTATTTCGAAACAACCACTGTCGCCTTATATCGGAACAAGACTGTAGAAGACTACGTAAATGTTACAAATAAATCATATATTCAGAATGTCGGTATGTCGGTACGTCGGTTTCGCTGTAATAATTATTAAATATTGTTCTATACTATCCAAATAATTTAATATAGATGAATAAAATATCTGTCCCTGTAATAGAAAAATTTAATCTTTTCAGATTTAATAAATTTTATTCAAACAAGATCTATTGCGTTCCAGAATTTTTCTTTATCAATTCATGTCTTAAATGGAGGTGATCAAAAAGTTTTATAATTTTTTCAATGCCTAATTTTTATACAGTGGCTGCAACAACATAAATAGAAAAATTTACCTACCATTTTGTATATTCGTGCAAAATTGATTTATGAAACATATAGTTTTGTCAATGTATTTATGATTCAAGGATGTAGTAATTCAGTAAAATAAAATAGACTTATAAAAATATAGTTTATATACAAAGACCATTTGATAAAAATTAGAATTATGGGAACAGTCTCAAATCTGAATGCATTTGAAATGTATAATATTAAGTCAGTGTAAAATTTTGTGCTCAATTTCGTATTAAAATACAAGGAATTGGACACGAACTTTTCACTGACCTAATAGTTAGAATCGTTTTGAGATCTTGGTAGTGGTGTTAGCAGCATTGTTGAAAAATTAGAAACACTTTTCACGGCATAAGACCTGATGATAAATTTGATTCTTGACATGTTTGCTAGCTGCATTTATTTCGGTAACAGTCTATATTGCTACAATATTTGATGAAGTGCATTCCATCCTGTTATAGAAAGAAAATGCTATCACAAACGAAAAACATAATGTTTTTGAGTATCGTGCTATGAGTTACAATAGTAAATAACCACATACATCAAATTAAATTAATTTTCTTTACTTAACACAGATATACCCGAGCAGTCAAAATAACCTATTAAAATCTTTATTTTATGATTACTGAAAGTACAAAAAGTGGCGTTTGTGAAAAATGATTGAATAAATTGAGTCAAAGTGCATACTATAATACAAATTAACCAAAGTTAATTTGTTTTCTTATGATCTATTTTCGGGATCTTGCGGTTTTTATAAAACATTTTCTAAAGTGTACTTTTAATGCTCGGTAATTCTAAGGTTAAATTAAAAGACACATATGAGCGATGATTGGTAGCGATGGTGTTAATATTATATCTTGAAATCTTTCAGTAATTTGTAATTATGGAAGGGTGTATAGGCAATCGCACATATATGTTAAGAAAGTAAACGAACAATGTGTTATAATATCTAAAAGATTGTCGGAACTACAATCTGCAAAATAACAGTTTTCTAGCCCGCATTTTACAAGGAGGGTCTTTGGAACAAAAGCATCTAGTTAAGAACATCTAGTCATTAAATCGAATGCTCTTACCATGATCAGAAGATTGACTGTCATGCCAAACGCTATGGACGATTGCAATGGTGGCGGTGGCGCAGCGCTCATGGATCCAATGGAGCCCATGCATCCAACAAACAGAAGAATTCCGGTTCCGACCACTTCCGCGACGAACATCGTGGTAGTACCTTTCTGCAAGGTCCATTTCGAGACTAAAAAAATACGAAATATTTATTTGTGTCCCGTTTGTTTTTCTGCGTACTACGAGACGCACTTTCTGTCTTGTCCCCCATGTTAAACCAGCGATCCTCTTGGCCAAACTAAACAGTAACTATTACTCTAACCGCGAGTGCTGTAATCAGCACTCGAATTGTTTTAACAATACTAATCAACGGTTATCGCGTTTCTCCAATTCATTTAAAAAGAAGACGCTTTATCGATCAGCGATAGGTTACGCTGTTCGTCGAATCAGTGCTCGATCACGAGACTCAAGAGGAGTTACAAGAAATTTCATTCTACTGGCATCTCTACGCTGGCGACGATGAACAATATCGCGCGTCTTACGATCCCGAATCATCTTGAAATCACGACGTGCCTCGTGCTCTTTCCAACGTTCTTACAAAACACACGGCACGGCGCCCTGATAGCACGTAGGACAATTCAATCGAACTCTGTCATCATAGAAAATTACGAAATAAGGGAACACGCGCGCTCAACCACAAATGACGATTTATTCATGCGAAACCGCCGTTTATTCGTGGAAAATCGGCCGGTGAAGACTTCCGCTTCGAAATAACGTCGTATATTTCGCGTACATACCTACGTTCCCGATTATGGTATTCCAGAATAATCGCGACGAAATCAGCTAAATTTACTTGAATTGTTACCGTGCGCTGCAACTTTTTAAAATTGCATCGAATCACACACGGAAAATTGTTCCGTGGGTGATTTTACGCATGCGCCGCTATGCGAATCCCGCGGGTATAGCGCGGTACGATGGTCTCAGTTGTTGAAAAGAATTCCTAGTGATCATTCGCAAACATGGCCGATTTGAAAAACGCAAATTATCGGAATGTCCACTATGAATCGGATATCGAGTTCACAGTTCGAATAGCGAAAACTTTGCTGACGCCGATCGGCATTTGGCCGTTGCGCAAAAGCGACACGTTCCTAGATCTTCTCAAACTGTTTATTCACATTGGAGTCATTTTCACCTTAATGTGCTTTCTGTTGGTGCCCCATGTAATCTACACGTTTCACGACGCTGAGAACCTGACGCGATACATGAAGGTGATCGCCGCGCAGGTGTTCAGCCTGCTGGCGATCTTCAAGTTCTGGACGATGATCATCAACAAGAAGGACATCAAATATTGTCTGCAACAGATGGAAATACAGTACAGAGACATCCAATGCGAGGAGGATCGAACTGTCATGAAAAATTCCGCGCAAGTTGGACGATTCTTCACCATCCTCTATTTGGGCCTGTCTTATGGGGGCGCATTGCCCTATCACATTATACTTCCTCTAATGTCCGAGAGGGTCGTCAGAGAAGATAACACCTCCCAAATACCCCTGCCTTACCTGAGCAATTATATTTTCTTCGTGATCCAAGATTCACCGCTCTACGAAATCACTTTCGTCTCGCAAATACTGATCAGCAGTATCATATTGTCCACCAATTGTGGAATTTATAGCCTGATCGCCACCATCGCGATGCATTGCTGCGGATTATTCGATGTCGTTAGGAGACAAATTGAAACCATGCTAGAATACAAACAGGATGAACTGCATGAGCGGTTCAAGGAAATCATTCGTTATCATCTGAAGGCAATCGAGTAAGACAAGTATGGTTTACTAAGACAGAATCATTTTGCTATGGTGTTTGTGTCTTGTTTTAAATGTACTCGATAATTGTTCTATATTTCTTCAATATGGTTCTAGTTCAACTAAACCAACTATTTGTCTAATTTAGATCATTTTTCGAAAGAGACATTTTATTTTATTCGATCATTTATGTGGTAATTAACTTGTCATATTTTACCAATTTTTATGTAGGTACATTTAAAAGTATTCTTGGCAATATACTACTCTTCAATTCAAAATTATCGACTCAATAATAAATAGGACAAAGTTGTGAAATCTGAACTGAACTATACACTCTTAAAATATTACAGATTACATGTTCGAATGCTTATGTAATAATAAAAATAATATTTGCGGTACACTTATCCACGACAGGACATATCAATAGGTTTTAATTTCGTGTTCGACAGCGCCTGTGCACAATAAAATGTTGAAACAATTTTGCAAAATTTCATCTCGGCTAAAAATGTTATTCAATAACACCCATTATCATGATTTAAACGTGTTTGCTTTGCAGATTTGCTGAGACGATCGAGAACGCTTTGAATACGGTATTTTTGTCAGAAATGGTCGGCTGCACCGTAATCATATGTTTCCTTGAATACGGAGTGATTATGGTATTAAAAATATGAATTAAAAGATGAAATGTTGATTGTAAAGTCACCGTTTTTTAGGAATGGTCGGACTACAAAATACTCAGCACGATGACATATGTTGTCCTGATGACGTCCATGTTTGTGAACGTGTTTATAATTGCATATATCGGCGACGCTCTCAAACAAAAGGTGTCTTCTTCAAAATAAATTATGTTAAACTCTTAACTGCGGAGACGGTTCGTCAGCTTTCTTATACTTAGCTATTTAAGCAGACCGATCACCGCTTGCAGAGCACATACCTTCGCGGTCGGGAATTATTTATCAGTGTACAAACATAGGGTGGAGCACTTGGAAGAATGAATTTAAACTGTTCCATCTCTTACTACAAATATTTTCACAAAACTGCAAACAGATGCTTACGGTTCCATCGGTGACAGTGAGTTCAAACTCGAAGCCATGCAGTGTTTGAACTCATTTTTATCGATGTGTCCTTACTGATGCGTCGGTATAACCTTGGGTAAAAGTATTACGGAAAATAGGAATGTTTTTATCTTGTATCAATGACAGATACATCGATACGTTTTCTATATAGAACTTGAAACTACCATGCGTCAAGATACGATTGTATCGTGTTCGTTTTTTATGAGTTTTGAGAAAACAGTAAAAAACGGAATTTCATAATTTCTTGCCAGATCTTATCTAAACCCTTCGCAGTTAAGAGGTTATTAGAGTACTACATTATCGCGATCTCCAAAAACATGTAGTTTTTTTTTATTAAGAGCGCAAGAGTGGGCGAAACATCATACTTCGTGTCGTGGTACGATCTACCCGAGAACATGATCAACGGTTTGAAAATGATTATTCTTAGAACCTGTCGTCCAACCAATTTGACCGCCGCAAAGTTATTCGACGTCTCGCTTCTGGCATTTTGCGATGTAAGTTTCTATAAAAATGCATTTTTCACGAGAGAATTTTCTAATGAACAAAAACCCTTGTAGGTTTGCAAAACTTCCGCAGCGTATCTGAACTTCCTGCGTGCAATGACAGGATGAGAAAAATTTCTTTGTGAGGATTGAATTTGAACGACAATGATACTCATGTTCGTGTGAGACAGACAACAGGAAACAACAAGTTTCAAGTTGTTCGTGTACACACCAAATTTAACACTCGTGGTTACATTTGATAGAATCTCGTAAAGCTACATAAAATAAAGTGACAAAACAAAATGCTCCAAAGACTTTTAATTTTACATAGAAATATTGCAAATGATTATTTAATTTTCACATGTTTTACAGTGGTGTACTGTTGTCTGTCGCCTATGGCAGCGTGTCTGAACCAATTCGCTTACTATACGCCTGGTCTTCTACTATACTTACTATATCTTGCACAATAACGAATTTCTTCTGTTCTAGTTCATAAATAATTATTACTTATTTATATATTTATACATAATTTCATCTGTTTTAGTTCCTAAAAAATAATTACCTATTTATGTATGTTTATTTTATATAAAATGCAAGTATTAATCAAAGAAATATTAATAATATACACATATTTTATATAAAATAGACAAATACTGTGTATATCTTAAATCTCTTGGGACAGATAGATGCATAAATGTTGTGCAATAACAAAAATTATGTTCATTTTGTGCATACAATAGTCTCAAAGCGTACTTCAATAACAGCCAACATATTAGAGCTAACAACATAGAACAGTTACCGATTTAATCTATATATAATAAATAAATATTTATACTGGTTTCATCGTTTACTTCAACATCAGGGTCCATTTTGATTCAAATTTACCAAACAACTGAGGTTGATAGTTGATTGTCTTAGGTCTAAGGATAATTTGTCGCTTTCCATAGATTAATGCATCACTTTGCACCTCATTCTCAACCCGTGCACATTCTTTAAGCACGAAGAAAATCCTGCTGGCACGAGTCTGTAAACAATTTCGAATTATTATCGATAATATACTGTGGAAAGGAAATTTTTCACGAATGTGCCAATAGATGATGATCGTACCGGGCATTGGGGTACACTAAAGGTAAGGTATTTGCTATTAATGTTTCTTTGTAATTTTTTTAACATTAGAAGTAACTTTTTCATCTAAATAAATTCAGAAAAATAATTGCCTCCAAGTTGTTCCTATACAAAATTGTTACTATAAGGTTGCATAATATGAAATTGTCCGATTTCAAATTATTTGTATTGAGATTGTTCAAATGGTTTTTTGATGAAATATTCGGCAGTCGTTTATCGCTTTTACCCACTATTTCTTTAAACACGTACAACTTTTTAATGCTCATTCAAAAATCATTTGAACGATCAAATTGTAAATGATTTGAAAATCTGACAATCTGACAATATTATTATAACAATATGAACACTTGAAGGTAGTTAAACAATGTTTAAAGAGATGTGAACGTCTTTAACTCACCAATTTTTCTGACGTTCGTCAATTTATTTCGAAAATCAAGGGTTTGAGACAAATTTTAATTACATCAAACGATAGAGCAAACCTCTTCCCTCTGGAGACCGTCAAGAAATTAAAAAAACAAATTTTGTTTCTGATTGATAAAACAAAAATAAAGTAAGATATAATAAAATACAGACAAGATAAAGTTTCGCTCTATTTAAACACTCTTTAAACACGTTCAAGTGTTTATAATGTTATAAAGAAATATACTTGTTTAGTCATGCACTTCCTCAATCGAATTGAACAGTGCAGCGGGTGCAAGTGATACTCTTGTACGTACCTACTTGCACTTCCGGCATTGACGTTAACAGAACCGAAGAATATATAAAAATGTGTGATCGTGAAAACTGAATTATAACAGTTGGTCGCTCGGAGGTTGACTCATTGACTTCAAATTGCTTGGTTTAACGTTGTGAGCGGAAAATTTTTAACCTCTAACCTCGCTGTGGATGGGAAGTCTGTCTTCTATTTGTTCTTTGATTGGCTATAAACTTTGACAACGCCTACCTTTGCCGAGGAGAGAGTAACCTTCTGCACGCTTTCAGCAGCAATCTTACCCCCTCGGGTATGGGGAAGAGTCCAAGCCTCGGACTCCGAGGTAGCCGCGTGGTGCACTCATTCGATAGGTCCGATAAGGTGTTGCAAACCTGGTCTCAGTATGGTGTTGTAAACCTTGGCCGCGGGTCGCTGCCTTAATGGATAGTGCAATTGGAACAGTGGCAGGCTAAGAATAAACCGAAATCTGCCATCCAGATGTTTGTATGTAGCGAAACATCCGTTCCGCCTTGGGACAGAACATAACTATTGTATTTGGAAAAGTCTGCAAAACACCTTTCTGCAAGAGTCATTCATATAGCTTTTACAGTTGGAGCAAAACGAATTCTCAAAATTAGATATTCGGACAATGTTATGTAAATGACCGATGCTTACCAATACGATATTTCCAATGATAAGGCAGTAAAAATCACTAGTACCTACGCAGAAGTGCACTTGTGAAACATAATCTTGAAACATACTTGAGCCTAGTTACGTAATTGATACATATGTGACATAACAGTAAGCAAAGTTCTTATGGAAATCGTCTGCTTTTACAGTGAGCGCATTTTAAGATTAAATTCCGCATTTGTACGTCCTACATTATTGATATTTTCTGATTTCATAGTGTGATACTTATTTCTCACAGAGGCTTTTCGTGTAACGACAATAAAGGCAAGTCATTTTAAAAATTTTTTTTAGGATAACTATTGTATCTGTGGGACTAGACCTCTCTGGGATGTAAAAGAATAGTCTTGAAGGACGAGTGGTTTCCTTGTAGTCGAATTCTTCTTATTATTTCTTGTACAGGGTGGAAATTATAAAGCGTTACAGACGAATATCTCCAAAAATATTGATTATACGCAAAAATGTTTCAGATGAAAGTTGTTCACTACCGAGGGGGACATCATGTGATCGGACTTTTATTTTTCCCGGTGGACTCCAAGGTGAGGTGGAGGTCAACTTTCTTTTTTTAACTGGAATGATATGTTTTTTTTTATCCACCATCAAATAGTGCGTTTCAAGGTGAGTTCAATTACCTATGACTCAAGGTCATTCAAGGTCAACCTTCCAGGGAAATGCAGAAAAGATGTGATCGTTTTATTTGTACTTCAGTTTAGTATGAGTTCAAAATGATTATGCCTTACTTCAATACACTTAACAATTCTTTGTTTAAATGACTCTCTAACTTTGCTCAACAATTCAACATTTATCTTAGCACAAGCTTTGCATATTTCGTTTTCTCTAGTCGTAGGCTTAATGAACATTACGCAATTTTTAAGCACAGAACCTGAACGGATAAAATTGGCAGCCATTCTGTAATTTTTCCTGCATTCTCCTAGTGCCATAAACACATCAAAACAATTTTGATACATTTCCATTAACCACTTATTTAACCTTTTCGTTAAGAGCGCCGACTATAGTCGGCATCCATCCGATGACCTGTGCATATGAGCGCCGACTATAGTCGGCACGTGACGACCTGTGACAATGGGCAATGTGCTTTCGGCGCGGTGCCCCGTTCAATAGCATTACTGCGGCGAAATGGACTGCCGTAACGAAAGGGTTAAGTACTATCGTTCAGTGAAGGATATCTTAGCACGAATAGTAATGAAAGTAAACTAACTATCTTGCAAAAGAGCACAGTAATACATAAATACGTTTGATTCAATTCATTGATAATGACTTTGATGTTGTTCTGAGTAATGCTGATATTGAACACATGTTATTGTTTTGATGTGAAAGTTCGAAGGCACGAACTAAAGTACAAATAAAACGATCCCACCTTTTCTGCATTTCCCTGGAAGTTTGACCTCGAATGACCTTGAATCATAGGCAATTGAACTCATCATATAACGCACTATTTGATGGTGGATAAAAAAACATATCATTCCATTTAAAAAAAGAAAGTTGACCTTCACCTAACCTTGGAGTGTCCACCGGGAAAGATAAAAGTCCCACCACATGAAGTCCCCCTCGGTACTGAACAACTTTCATTTGAAATATTTTTGCGTATAATCAATATGTTTGGAGATATTCGTCTGTAACGCTTTATAATTTCCACCCTGTACAATATGTATACAAAATTCTTCGAAACTATAGATACGTTTTAAACTGGCGTGAACGTTAACTAAAAAACTCGACAAGTAATCAACTTCGGACAAAACACATTTATTTCGTTTCATATTTCTTTAAAAATTGAACCTAAAATTGATATTTGATTTTTTATTTATGATATTTTTTTGAACATATAAGTTTAACTATTCGGATGGAAAAAGTAAACTTTTCTTCTCAACCCTAGAACTTTCATACCTCTTCATATTCTTCTTTCCAAATAGGTTCAATCCCAGCATAAAGTATCCAACTCTAAGAAAATTTCTTAGTTTTCGTGTATTGATCACGGTAAAGGATGGTACACTGCACACCAACAATGCTTACACTGCCGAAAAGTGTTAGGATGTCTTGCATATTATAAAGCAAATAATAATATGAATGGAACCAACAAAATATTACTTATACTACAGGATTATCATTTTACATCCCAAGAAGCCCTAGTCCCATATTTCCAGAAGTTATTCTAAACAAAATTCTTAAAAATCACTCATTTTCACTGTACACGTTACATGAGAAGCCCCACTTTAGAATTACAATTGTAAAGGACATTTGTAGAGCTATTAACACAAAACTTTGTGACCTGTTTCTTTTAACACGAATATTGTTAATAGCAAAAAATAAGACAACATTTGTTACAAAAAAGTTTCTGATGCGTCAATCTGACACACATAATGTTCATCTTTTCTCAAGTCCTTTGACGGTTAGTTCATTGTTCTGTAATTGTTACGTGCCAAGTATACATTCATTTTACAACCCCTTTAAAATGCAGCTAGATATGTAGAGCTTTGAATATCAAAAGTCGGCGTGAACTTGAAGAAGAGACGAAAAGGCGTTACGTATTCTCTTCGTAGCGAGACAAAGCTAAGCACGAGAAGATCGAAACAAAGTGAAGTCGAACACGTACGAATGAAATTGAGAAATGCGGGCGATTTACGGGATGTCCTAAGTATGTTCGAGTTCTTTGAAAGGGGTAATTACTGAGGTTAATCTAAGAAGCTTTTTTCTTTGCGACAATGTCATACGCGGCTTCATTTTTGAGTTATAAACAAAAACCATGGGCCAACCAGAGGGCAGGTACAACTGACGGATTTCGTCTGGACTCGGCAATCGAGTCATCATACGTGCAATTATTGTTCGGTATTAGATAAAAATAATTCGGTATTGCCGTATAAGAGAATTCGAAGTAGCTAGTGCATTTAAGGGTGAAAATGCTAGTTTTATTTACGTAATTTGTTACTTCTTCTCTTGCACACGATTCGAACAAAGGGAGAACTTACGTGCCTGTACAGTATCTCCATTACTTTTGTCTGCTGTTTCTACAGCAGACGGTGCTGTCAAAGCGGCAATTCAGTTTTTCTCTGATACCAGCAAAATTACAGAAAATCGCAACAAAACAACTTGACAATCTCGGATGCATTACAGAAAATAACGAAGATTAAGCGTATTTGAAACTTCGATTCGCGATTTATTCATGCGCAGTCCGTTCGATGACAATTTTGTCTCCACGGTGAATCAACATGGTCGCGTCGTATTACCTATATTCAGTTCAGTCTTTACCGTGCATTCAATCTATTAAAGATTGCCCAGAATCGTCGGAGGATAATTGTGTCACGAAACGATTCGAGCAAGCGCAAACGGACATTTCCGGTTCACAATGTTGTCCGCTGCTTCCAGTCGTTGGATGGGCCTTTCAGAGACCGCTTAAGAAGATGAGCAAAGCCGGGAAGCCCAAGGACTATCAGAATATTCATCAGAAATCGGATTTCGTGTTCACTATCTGGGTGCCTAGGATATTGTTGACGCTGCCTGGCATTTGGCCTCTCCACAGAGGCGATTCGATTCATGGCGATATCAAATCGTTGATCCAGGTCGGAGTGATCTTCCTTTTAATGTGTTTCTTATTAGTACCCCACGTGATCTATACGTTTCACGATTGCGAAGACCTGGCACGGTACATGAAAGTGATTGCGGCGCAGGTGTTCAATCTGTTGGGCATCATCAAGTTCTGGGTAGTGATCTTCAAGAAGAAAAGGTTCAGAGCTTGCATCACGGAGATGAATCAGCAGTACGCGAACGTTGAATCCGAAGAGGATCGACTAGTGATGAAGAACTCCGCCAAAGTCGCCAGATTCTTCACTACCATCTATCTGGGCCTTTGCTTCGGTGGTGCTTTTCCTTATCACATGATCATGCCATTCTTGTCTGAGAAGGTTGTCGAAACGGATAATACTACTCACATCCCTTTGCCTTACCTGAGTAATTATATATTTTTCGTGATCGAGGACTCGCCCATTTACGAAATTACATTCGCTGCGCAAATAGCGATCAGTACCATGATATTGTTTATCAATTGCGGGACTAATTGTCTGATCGCTAGTATGGCGATGCATTCCTGTGGCATGTTTAAAGTCGTTAACAGGCAACTGGTATCGCTTTTTGATACTAATCGAGATGAGATGAAGGATTGTTTGAGGAACGTTGTGCGGCATCATCTGAGAGCTATTGAGTAAGAATATTATTGTATATTAGATACAGCGGTACACTAGGTACATCTGTATTTTTATTCACTTGTATTCTGGTAATGATGCAGTACCAATGTCCAAATTGAAATGTTTTAATTTTGTAATTAACAAGGAAACGTACTGAAGAGACATTAATGGATATGGAATTGCTCAATTAGAAAATGCTAGAATCCTACGTGTTTTTCAATGATTACTATCTGTTATCGTAATTTCTAAAATAATGTTGAATTACAGATTTGCAGAACTTATTGAAACACATTTAAACACAGTGTTTCTTACGGAAATGGTCGGCTGTACTCTCATAATATGCTTTCTTGAATACGGAGTCATTATGGTACTGTAAAAGAAAAATTAAAAGAAGCAATGAACTAATACTGAGAATATAAACTCTTAACAATACTTTTAGGAATGGGAAGATAAGAATATGCTGAGTATGGTGATATATTCTCTTCTGATGACGTGGATGTTTTTAAATGTGTATATATTATCGTATATCGGCGACTGTCTCAAGCAAGAGGTACATTTTCTATACAATATTTTGTTGTCACCCTTTATAATTACGTTTTATCGTCTTCCTAATGATGTAACTACCATTCTATCCTTTAAAACTCACTAACAAGTATAAAAAAATTAATTTCTTCGTTAATCGTTGAGGGTCTTGTGCACGAAACGAGACATATAAAAATATGTCATATTTCTTGCTACAGGAATTCTTAAATACATGTATATCGTCCTAGACAGTGAAAAAATATGCAAAGAATGTTAAATAATTCTTGACAATAAGAAAATTGTTTTTTTCTATATATTAAACGTTAAGGGAATGTTAATTCACATCATGTTGTATAATTGCATAAGATCCATTAATTATTCAACGGAGTTGAACTATCGGGCAATGAAGCCATCTGAAAAGGTTGTCCACTGTTCTGCATGTGTAAACGCGATAGGTGAACGGAACTATGTGATTATAAGGGGAGAAATATCGTATAGGCTAGTTTACGCGGTTATAAACTGTGATAGTAATTTTTATTTTTATTAAGAGCCTGAAAGTGAAGTTAATGGCGTATTGCACGCCGTGGTATAAGTGTTCCGAGGAAGTAAAGAAGAATTTAATAATGATCATGTTCCGTCCCGCTCGTCCAACGTGTTTTACTGCTGCTAAGTTTTTCGATCTCTCTCTATTAGGATTCTGTGACGTGAGTAATGCTACACCAACGTTATTTGATGATACTGAGAGAAGTTGTTTAAAAAGATTGTATACTTGATGAACCACAGAGTAGGGTGGATCTTATTTTTTGACCAACGAATTTTTTTCACGACGCCCCCCAGAATGGTTCCTTTCGGTGAGAAAAAAATTTGTGCAAAATTTGAGACCGATCGAATGAAAGGATCACGTGCCGCATTTAAATTGAAAATTTTGAAATTTTTGAAATTCATCGTAACTATAAAGTATTATATATCGTTGAATTTGTAATTTTTTTCTAAATAAGAATATGGAAAAATTATATGACCTTAATTTTAAAAAAAATAACGATGACCTTGAAATTTCGAAAATTTGATTTTCAAAAAAAATTTGTTTTTGCCATTATATTTACCATATTGAACAGTACAACTTTCTCCTTTGATATTTTTTCGTATAACCACAAATAACAGAGATTTAATTTTGTATTGTACTATATATGTGAATGAACATTGTTAAAAAGGTGGACTGTGTAATTACAATTCCAACTACTTTTCAACGGTGGCTCGAATATGAGGAGATAGGAGTGTGAGGGAAAGTAAATTGTTGTACAGCGAGGTTATATTGACAGTGACCCACCTAATGATGGGCCGTTTATTGAATCAAAATAATCCCCGTGGAAGATGGCGGTTCGCGACTCCTCCGTCTCCTCCGGGTTGTCCCTGTTTTCGTCTAGCGACGTTGGCGTCTGAAAATTAATAATCACGAACGAAGGTGTGAAACCACCTATTCGATACGATACGTATCCGTTCGTGACGCTGTTTCCCGTACGCTCCTGACAGCGATAATCGCTATCGAAGGAGGGGGAGTACAGCCAAACTGCTCAGAACGCAGAGTTAGTGGACTGTATAATTTTTGACGGATCTCGAGGATCGAGAATCCGTCCGCTCGCACTGGCGTAGTCACGGTTAAGCCGATTCTACTGCGTGGGCGTCAGCGTAAAGGTGGCGGTTAATCTTACAGGGAGGTTGTAAGGCTCCAAGTTCGATTATCCAGCCGAATTAACCCGTGCTCCAACAACCTTGATTCAAAGCTCGCGAGTGACTCAACACGTCACGCGGCTAGAGAAATCTCGGAGGAAGACGTGGTCCGACTCACCACTTACACGCACAAATGCCTATATATATAGAGATATATAGAGGGGGCGTATATTGTAAGTGTGTTCAACCAGTCACGATCCCCGCTCAGGTAGTGGCTGTATGGCACTAGCGACGGCGTATGTGGGTGCGACTTTGGTGGTTGAACGGGTCAAGTGTGCCGAGATCGGCGTCACTCTCTCTCGTAGGAGGGTGACGGGGCTAGGACTTACCAATCAAGACCTGTGGCCGGACCGATCGATTCCCGCAAAGCGTATAATGAATCGACCTTGTCACAAACCGAGTATCCGTTCTTCTGCAGCACTGGGACGACAATGCGTATGCCAGAGCTTATGGCAGAGAAAATGTACTCGGAAAGAGTGTCCTCCGTGTTACACGGGTGGCCGTACGGAATCGGAAATCACGATTCCCGGCGGGAAGTGAATTCGGGGAACGAACACGAATCACGAGTCAATCACACCGAAATACACTTTTAGGCGTTGAAGCGATAACCGCGTTAGATGTGTCTAAGCAGCTATCGCAACGGTGCACTATTGTATGTACGAAGCTCGGAAAGTCCGGAGCTCGATTTACATATATCTGTGGTTTGTCGGCTCTCTCAAAGCGGGTGGAACGATCTCGACCACGAGATCGGTTCCGTTCGCCCAGTCGTGCAAAAGCTCGCTGGCGGATACCTGGTACAAGTATCCGATAACTCGACTGGAGATGGAACGACAAATTAGATATTCAAAATCTCTAGAATTACAGACTTTGATAACTCTTGCTTGGGCGTGTCAGCTCTCTTAATGCGTTTGGAACGATTTCGAAACCGATCTCAGTTCCTGTCGCACAGTCGTGCAAAAGCTCGCTGGCAGATACTTGGTACAAGTATCCGATAGCTCGACGGGAGAGTTCTGACAGCAGCGAAGACAGAAGAAGTGTTCGCGTGCGCGCTTCGATAGCAAGTGACCGCTAGCACGATTCGTGAGCGAGTTACTCCTCGCACGTCTCGTGAGCAAGTGTAGACGCGAACTGGGAGCGGCGCGAGAGTGTCAGCTGCCCCGCTACGCGGCGCTGTCTCTCTCTTACTCACCTGTCTCTGTTCAATGTACGTCTGTATGTTGTTCTCTTTGTCTCTCTATACCTTCGCGACACGAGTTTGATTTGAACGTTTTGTACGTTGATCCACCGATCGCCGTGTTTATCGGCTGACATTAGCTGGTAGCCAGAAAGTCACGCCGTTTTTACTTGAAATATTGTTGGTTATTTGGCTCCTCGGAAGAATAACATCGAGGAGGTCACCAACGAATATAGATCGCGAGAATCGCGAAATTCAAGCACGTTTCAAACTAACGCGATATTTAAACAAACATATTTTACAGAATAGTAATATGGAACTATTTCTTATATTCTAATGTAAGACTATCCGCTTTTAGGATGGGAAGAACAGAGCGGGTCACCAAATACAAGCTTTAGCGTAATAACCTGTTTTGAACCACGTTTTCGCTTAGGTTCGCTCGGACCAGGTTCCATTACATCGTAATCACTCGCATTGGACTCTAGCACAGGATTCTCATTAAATTACTGATTTTCTTCATCATCGTCGGATGTAAAATTGATTGTTTCTTCTAATTCTAAAAAATGTGAATAATATGAATAAAGAGAAATAGATTTCGATAATTTTATTTTAAAACGAATAGTTTCTGGAAAAACGTACCTTGCATAGTTGCTCGCACTCGAACTCGACGTAATTCTTTTCTTTCTTCACGAAGCGCTTGTCTCTGTTCTTTTTCGGAAAGACTTCGATCTCCTCCAATCATCGATCCTGGTCGTCCTTTTTTTCTTTGATTCAAAAGAAATTGCTTGTCTTCCTATACCGTGATCATATTTAAAGCATCAGCATGCGCAATATCGAAAAGATCATCTAATTGATCAAGAAACTCTTGTTCCGGTTGATATGTATCTGGGATCGTCGTTTACAACTCTTTTGTAAGGCCCTCCACTTTTGGAATAATGACTCCAATTTCTCGACGCAGCGACTGTTCAACTGCACTAGAATTTTGGCCTTTTCCCACAACACTTCCACTTCTTTAACAACAAGGTGTGCACTAGACCGAAGGTTCAATTTCACTTTCCGCAAATTATAAAATAGCACTCTTAAAACTTGTCGTTTCGATGGCAACTTAGCGCCAATTATTTGATTTTCATCATGTTCTAATAAGAACAGTTTTCGCTATTTCTACTCTCCATTGGGCTTCTCAATTTATATAGAAATTGAGTAGTCTTCTGCTGAATCTGGATTGAGGGTAGGTTGAGGTGTTAGTTGATCAAAGACAACACTTGAGGTTGTATATTCGCTTACTCGATACTGATGATTACAGTTTGTTAGTTCAGACAGATCTAATCCGTGGTTCTCTGATACATCTAAATCTTACTTCGGTGTGGGTGTCGTTTTTTTGGAAAAGCTTGATGATTGGTTGATGGAGTTGAAAGTTATTGGTGGAAAAACTAGTAAGGGTAGGACAGGAATAGGAGTGGGAGTTCAAGTACGGGTGGTTATAAATTTTATAACGAGGGTTTACATCTGTTTTCCGGGTGTGCGCTTACGAGTTTCAAGATAAGTAAAATTGTAAAAAAGTGGACTTAAGGTCCACGGGGTACATCTGGAGGTAACGTAATAAATTATATTCGGTCGTTGAGACTCATGAATTGCCGGTCAAAAAATGTGCAAATACGCAGGGTTCGGTTGGTCCCAACTACCTGGTTGAAGTCGTTACTGGGCCCCTACAATCTAGGCTTACTGTTAATGTGCTTAACCCATGACTCCCAAACAACTACCTCTCGATGACTGCTCGTCAACCTCACGACAATTTCTCCAAAAAAATGTGTGACCATGGGAAGCAAAAAGACGACTACAGCAGACGCCGACAGATCATACTCTCTCTCTCTCAGGTAATAAATGGAAATGTTTAAATATCTGTTATTTGTGGTTATACGAAAAAATGTCAGAGGAGAAAGTTGCACTGTTCAATATGGTAAATATTATGGCAAAAAAAATCTTTTTTGAAAATCAAATTTTCGAAATTTCAAGGTTATTGTCATTTTTTTTTAATTGAGGTCATATAATTTTTCCATATTCTTATTTAGAAAAAAATTACAAATCCAACGATATATAATACTTTATAGTTACGATGAATTTCAAAAATTTTCAATTTAAATGCGGCACGTGATCCTTTTTTTCGATCAATCTCAAACTTTGCACAAATTTTTTTTTCACCAAAAGGAACCATTCTGGGGGGCGTCGTGCTTTGTATCTCGATAAAAATTTTTCGCCAAGTATAGCTTAAGTCCACCCTAACCAGTGCGTGATCTGCTTAAATTACTCTATTATCAATTATAATTATTATTCATCAAGTATGGCACGGTTCAGAGAGTAATTATTATATGATTATATCCGTAAGAGTCGTAGCTTCGAATCTGTCGCGCGAAATTCATAAAATTGCAAAAGAAAAGGGAGCTGAGGTTCGATCGTTCGGCAAACATCAAAGAGCGTGTCACAGTTCAGTCCTTTGAATTAAACAATCGAAATTTCTTATTTTTAGTTTTTCGTCAATGAAACTTTTACCATCGTATTCGTCTCTTTTTTCTGATTAACCTCTTGCACTATGATTTATTTTACTGTTACAGCGATTACAACCTCTTCGTCATGCGAAAGCTTCTAGAAAAAAGTGGAAATTGATATTTATTACATGTCTGTATTTTCTCTAATGGTTAAATATCAGTGACAGAAAAATAGAATTTTATTCCGTTTTAAAGGAAATTAATAACATGCAAGTTTAACGAATTCTATGCGGAATTTCAACACGAGTCTGACTTTATGTTGTAGGACAAAGGATTAAAGAGACACCAAACACCATAGAATTAATTGTGTAACAAGCGATTAGACTTTCGGACTTGACATTTACATAATACATGTATCTACAATAAATGTGAAGTCCAAAACTTCAATCGCGTGTTACACAAGTAACTTTGATCGTAACTATATCGTGTTTCGTGTAATTTTAATTATAAAAAAGAGTCGATTGCGATGGTAAAAGTTTCATAAAAAAAATAAAAAATTAGAAAAATTGCAATCTTTTGCTTCGTTTGCAACGTTGTAAATCTCTTCGATACTCGACCCCTCCCTGGCTAGGTTGCTCAGCGTGTTTACCGCATGATTGGTTCCAATGGCAAGTGATGAGAATAAAGTTTCGACATTCACGGCATAGACATTTGCGACACTCGCGGAGAAAATACTGTAGTATATTTTCGGTTAACTCCTTTTTTTCAGGAGACTTCAAGTCACCTTGAATTTTTCATAAATAAACCTATAATTTTTTCACACCTACCTTCTAATAGATATTAAGACGAATTCGGTAAGTATCATGTCAATTTTTTGTTCATCTGAACCGAGAAAACATTAAATCTTCCTGGTCGGTAGAAAGTCCTCACTGGTTACAATAAGTGGAACGGCAACGTCGAAAGAGTGTTCATGTAGAGTGTGATATGTTCGGGAACTGGACAAATGCAATCCTAAATGGTCAGAAGTACACTGTATTCTTGAACATGAATTGCAATTCCTTTTTTATAAAGTGTCGACAATATATCGTAATCGCATTTGATATCAATATGACTGTTGCCCTGTACATTATGTTATTGCAGCCCGTCAAGTCTCACGATAGACAATTTCCTAGACATTGGATCGGTCGTGTGGAGGTGTAGTAAATTGGTCCGTTCGTTCGTCCGATCTTACACCGTTAGATTTATTTTTATGGGTTGTATAGATAGAAAAAGTTTATAAAGATGCTCCAATAACGTCGGAAGATATGCCAGTAAGAATCGTGGATGCATGCACAAATATCAGTGCTTCTGGCATACAAAGGACTGAACAGTCATTTGAACACCATTTTGAATACTGTTTAAATTAAGGTAAAAGATATTTTTTAATATTTTCTCGGTTCAGATGTAAAAACAATCGTATAATACTTAAAAAATTCGTCTTAATAACCACTAAAAGATAAGTGTAAAAATTATTGGTTTATTTTTAAAGAATGAATGGTGACCTTGAAAACTCCTGAACAAAAGATTGGGAAAAAATGTTCTATAATCGTCGTAAAGCTCTCTCGGAATCGTGCTATGCTTGATACTTTTCGATCGGCCTGCTAATAACAGAGAATTCAATACTGATCACGTTCCGTGGTTCACCCTGTATACACTGTATCTCATATGACATATGACATTGAATGTACAGCCGTTTTAATTTTTTTATCGTATTATACGAGGACTTATTGTACATTTGCGGCTACATAAAATACATATTGTTACGGGTGTTAGATAAAGGTACCGATGTCGATAGATATCGATACCACGAGTGATCCTTGTCGCAGCGTCGTTTGGGTAACGACGATGTAACAGAGACACGAACGAGTCGTTTGACAGACATTGAGGTAAACAGACTTGCCGAAGCTAAGTACACCTCCTTTCATAATAAAGGAATTACCGTTTTCTATAACAGGCCTTTCATTATAGCTACAGTACGCGGTCGCTCAAGTAACGATATATAGAGTCTATTTAAACATTCTTTTGTATGTTGTTACACGAATGTCTGGTATACCTCGGGACACGAGAAACAAAAATTGAAATGTCGTAGGTTGTGAAAACCTCAGCGGCCTATCTGAACTTCCTTCGTACAATGACAAGATGAAGAGGATCTGTAAAGTGAAGCTGCGATTGGAGAAATGCTAATTTGTACATGTGACTTTATTGTTCGTCTAAATGCAAAGAGTTAAGTTTTTACTTACAAATACTACTGTTAGTTAAAATGAAATACCTTCTTTAATATCCTTTCCATTTGTTTGCACTATCACGAATTATCGCTCTCTATCCTTATAGTCACAGTACACCCACTACTTGTTTTTAACCAGAGTGCAGCTTGTCCAGTCGGCGACTGTAATTGATCGCGACTATAAACAATCGTTTTCCGCGCAACTCGTTCCCAACAATCCCAACCTGTGGAAACTTTTCAGACAAAAAAAGAACGTCCAGATAAAACTTCGTAGCAGAGTTAACACTCCGACACAAAGTTGTACAAGGGGTGAATTTACTATTTCTGTTTTAAACGTTGGAATTTAATTTTCTGTGAGAAGTATTATCTAGACGTTATTGCAAGTTTCTTTCTTAAGAAACAAAAACTAATACAGGCGTGAAAGTGAGGCCACATTTAAACTCTCTTCACGCTCATCGTTCAGGCGATCCGATGAGCGAATCGAAACCAGATCGCCCCAAAAAGGTCAGTTTCAGCAACGAGAAAACCAGTGACTTCTCAAAGAAGCACCAATACCCAGGATCAGAGTCGCGGTTCCCGAGCTGGAAACAGGAGTAGGAGAATTTCTTCTTGATGGAGGGGCCTCCGTGAACCTAATAAATCACAGTTTGCTAGGATATAAGGCCGAAATCATCTCCAGGGAAAAAATTGAAGTAAAGGGTTTGACATCACCGTCTGTGGCGGCCCGTGCACGAGCACGCCGCGCCAGACCGTCGCCACTTAATATATACAGGACGCAGCAACGAAACTCGTGGCGGACGCGTCAATCGTCGCCTGCGATACGCTACGCCCTAAAAGCCACGACTGTTCTCGGAAATCGAGAGAGACTCTCAGAGATCGGTTCCGAGGGCAGTCGTCCCGATGCACGAAAATCAGTCGAAACAGAAACCTTGCACGAGCAAGTCGACGTTGTAGTTTCGACCCGACCGATACGACCGAGCGACGCGATCATCGCGATTTATTAATAAAGAGTGTCGACCACGAATGAGGCTACTTTCATTCTCCTGTATACCCACATAATTGGTGACCCCGACGTGATCTGTCGCGCAAGGACAGGTTTTAACGGTAACGCGAAAAGTAATCGTTGACGTGTGTGTGGCTCAGGAGAAATTAGACAGCAGTGCCGAACCAACAGCGATGGCGAACCCTGTCGCAGCAAACGACACAGTAGCACGCGTGGGGATTCGCGTTCCCCCGTTTTGGGAGAAGAACCCAGGAACGTGGTTCCGGCAACTGGAATCGCAGTTTGTACTGGCTGGAATCACGCAAGACTCCACCAAATACCACTACGTTAGTGCGCATTTGGAAAATCAGTACGCTGATGTGGTGAGCGACATCATCAATAACCCGCCAGCGCAGGATATGTACGAGACTCTGAAAACGGAGTTGATCCAGCGCCTCTCGGACACCAAGGAGCAGAAGATTCGCACGCTCCTGGAACATGAAGAAATCGGCGACCGGAAGCCGTCAATTTTCCTGCGCCGATTGCAGAACCTCGCGGGTGACATGGTATCGGACGATTTTTTGCGAACACTGTGGCTGGGACGCCTCCCCGCGAGTGTGCAGACGGTGTTAGTGACGCAAAAAAAAGAAACTCTGATCGAACTTGCTTCCCTCGCCGACGCCGTGGCGGAGGTGGCACCGCGTCCTCAGGTCGCCGCCGCGTCGACCGCACCCGACGGAATCCACGCGGAGCTGGCCGAACTGCGCCGTGAGATCGCGGCCCTCCGTGTTGTGAGAGACAATTACCGCCGCTCGCGATCGCCGTCGCGAGGCGCCCGACGGAGCCCTTCGAGGTCGCGCGACCGCAATGACTCGCCTCCCCCCGATGACGGTCGGTGCTGGTATCATTGGAGGTTTGGGGCCGCAGCGACGAGGTGCCGCCAGCCGTGCAATTTCGCAACGGAAAACAGACGGGCCGATCGCTAATGGCGGCAAGCGATTGCGAGCCGACTACGAGCCGCTTGTTCGTGACGGACCGGGTGACCAAGACAGTTTTTATGGTGGACACCGGGTCGGATCTGTGTGTGTTTCCGCGATCACGCGTGAAGGGTATGCGCGAAAAGACGTCCTATGAGCTCTACGCGGCGGACGGCTCAACGATCCGGACCTACGGTTACGTCACTTTCCGTTTAAACCTGGGACTGCGACGGGATTTTTCGTGGCGATTCGTCGTCGCCGACGTTACGACCCCGATCATAGGCGCCGATTTCCTCAGTTTTTTCAACCTTCTCGTCGACCTGCGAGCGAAAAGACTGGTGGACGGAATAACGGCGTTATCGACGGCTGGACGCGTGGTCGGAAATCGCACAGGTAGCATAAAAGCGATATCCGGGGAATCGAGATTCCATGCGATCCTCGCTGAGTTCCCGGATGTCACGCGCCCATCAGGAGGACACCGCACGACGAAACACGAGACTCGCCACCACATCAGGACCACGCCGGGCCCGCCGGTTTCCTGCAAACCACGACGTCTCGCCCCCGACAAGTTACGAATCGCTAAAGCCGAGTTCGAGGCCATGGTGAGGGACGGAACAGCGCGCCGTTCCGAGAGCTGTTGGTCATCGGCCCTCCACCTGGTCCCGAAGAAGGGTGACGAGTGGCGACCATGCGGTGATTATCGGGCGTTGAACGCGAGAACAATTCCGGATAAATATCCTGTGCCTCATATTGAGGATTTCGCGCAACGTTTGGCCGGTAAGACGTTGTTTTCGACGATAGATTTAGTGCGGGCGTATAACCAAATCCCAGTGAACCCGGACGATATCGCCAAAACCGCCATCACTACACCTTTCGGGCTGTTCGAGTTCCCTTGGATGTCGTTCGGACTACGAAACGCGGCCCAGACTTTTCAGCGCTTCATGGATGAAGTGTTACGCGGACTCGATTGGTGCTACGTGTATATCGACGATATCCTTGTGGCATCGAGCTCGATCGAGGAGCACGAGCGCCATTTACACGAACTTTTTAGTCGTCTAAATGAGTACGGGGTGTTAGTGAATTGCGCGAAGTGCGTTTTTGGTGCGCCGGAAGTGACATTCCTGGGATACGCCGTGACCGCGAACGGCACACGACCTTTGCCGCAGAAAGTCGAAGCAATTCGAACTTTCCCACGCCCAGAGACAGTGAAAGAACTGCGACAATTCCTGGGAATGCTGAATTTCTACCGTCGTTTCGTGCCCGCTGCCGCGCGGATCCAGGCGCCCCTAAACGGAGCTCTGCAGGGTAACGTCAAGGGCCGAACCCCCGTCGACTGGACGCCTGACAGGATCGAGGCTTTCGAACGATGCAAGGACAGCCTCGCCCGAGCCGCCTTGCTTGCGCACCCCGATGTCTCGTTGCCCTTGGCCCTTGTTACGGACGCTTCCGATTTCACGGTGGGTGCCGCGTTGCAACAGCGATCGAGCGCCGGATGGCAACCGTTAGCATTTTTCACGAAAAAACTAACGCAAGCCGAGCGAAAATATAGTCCATATGACCGGGAACTTCTGGCAGTATACAAGGCCGTCAGGTACTTCCGGCATATGGTAGAAGGTCGCGCGTTTACGATTTTCACCGACCACAAACCGATCATTTTCGCTTTCGCACAAAAACCGGAAAAACATACTCCGCGACAGTTCCGATACCTCGATCTGATTGGGCAATTCACGACCGATATTCGGCACGTCTCTGGGAAAGACAACGTTGTTGCCGATGCGTTGTCACGGGTCGCGCAAATTTCTCAGGCCCTCGACTATGCGAAACTCGCCGAAGCCCAGCAGGGGGACGACGAGTTACGTACAATTTTACAATCGAACACATCTCTCGCGTTGAAACGTGTTACGTTTCCCGACGGAAGCCCGGCGGTTTACTGCGACACGACGACCCCCTCGTTGCGACCGTTCGTCACGAAAGATTTTCGTAAGCACGCGTTCGATTCCATCCACAACCTCGCCCACCCCGGCGCGAAAGCAACCGCGCGGCTAGTAGCGCAGCGTTTTGTGTGGCCAGGTATCCAGAAGGATTGTAAAACCTGGGCACAGGCGTGCGTGCCGTGCCAACGAGCCAAGATCAGTAGGCACGTGTCTACTCCGGTGGGTAGGTTCGATCCGCCATCGTTTCGTTTTGAACATGTCCACGTGGACATCATCGGACCGCTGCCGATGGCGAAGGGGTACCGGTATTGCGTAACGTGCGTCGACCGTTACACGCGCTGGCCGGAAGCGTTCCCCGTCGAGGATATTATCGCCGAGACGGTGGCCTACGCGTTACTTTCGGGGTGGATCGCCCGATATGGCGCCCCCCGTCGAATCACGACCGATCAAGGCCGACAATTTGAATCGGGTTTGTTCAAACAATTGTCGCTGCTTATCGGTACTAAGCACCTGCGTACGACCGCGTACCACCCAGCTGCGAACGGCATGGTGGAGCGATTCCACCGCCAGCTGAAATCGGCAATCGTTTGCCACGCGGACAGTTGGGCCTCAGCGTTGCCGATCGTCCTCCTAGGCATTCGAGCTGCCTGGAAGGACGACATTAAAGCGACCCCCGCCGAAATGATTTACGGCGAACCGATCCGCCTGCCGGGCGAATTATTATCAGAACGGCGAACCGTGAACGGCAGCGAGGAGGAGTTCGTCAAGAAATTACGCGAGCATTTCCGTGGCTTGCGCCCGACGCCGGTAACGCGCCACGGAAACAGAAAAACGTTCATTTTTAAAGACCTCAATACGACGTCGCATGTGTTCGTGAGGCACGGGGCACTTAAAGGCGCCTTGCAACCGGCGTACGACGGCCCTTACGAGGTAGTCGAGCGGCACCCGAAACATTTCAACATTCGTGTTAAGGATCGAGTGGTTCCGGTGTCGTTAGACCGTCTTAAACCCGCGTACCTGCTACACGACAGCGAGCAGGATGCGCCCGACAGACCCCCGCCGCGGGAGGTCGGCAACAATACCTCGGTACCCCGTGCGGACGGGCAGGTTGAGCGCGCGACAAAATCGGGAAGGCGTGTTCATTTCCCCGACCGCTACGTTGCGAGCAGATAACGCAAACATACGACCGCCAATGCGATCTCTAGTCACTAGTTATAAGTAGTTTTTTTTTTGTTTTTTTTTAAGCTAATTGTAAGTAGTTGTACTGACGTAGTTATTATTTAAGTTAAGTACGAGCGTACCCCTATTTGCACCAAGGGGGGCGATGTGGCGGCCCGTGCACGAGCACGCCGCGCCAGACCGTCGCCACTTAATATATACAGGACGCAGCAACGAAACTCGTGGCGGACGCGTCAATCGTCGCCTGCGATACGCTACGCCCTAAAAGCCACGACTGTTCTCGGAAATCGAGAGAGACTCTCAGAGATCGGTTCCGAGGGCAGTCGTCCCGATGCACGAAAGTCAGTCGAAACAGAAACCTTGCACGAGCAAGTCGACGTTGTAGTTTCGACCCGACCGATACGACCGAGCGACGCGATCATCGCGATTTATTAATAAAGAGTGTCGACTACGAATGAGGCTACTTTCATTCTCCTGTATACCCACACCGTCTATTCTAACAATGGGGACTACCATACTGCACATAAATGGCATACCGGCTCTTTTCTACGTTGTAAAAAATCTTACTATATCGGCAGACGATCTTGTAGGGAGTCCCTTCCTATTGCAAGAGGATGCCGAAATTTCTTACAATCATAAAACTTTAGTAACTCGCACTCAGTCGGTAAAGCCTATTAGATTCACAAATCTTTTTGAAATGGAGCAAAAACAATCCCGAACAAAATATCGGATTCCGGGTAGAACATCACAACAGATACAACTCAAAATTGCTAATCCTGAGGTCCAGGAGGGCTATTTGCCGCGGTTAAATCACCGCAGAACATCTACATCGGCGAAGCTGCGGTACGTAATCATAATGGCAGTTGCTACGTTTTAGCCACCAATACCAACGATACCGCCGAAGAAATAGATTTGGAACCACAATACCTTCAGCCCTATGATGTTCTGGACGTCTCAGATGAGGATCCAATCATCTCCTATCAAGCAAACAAGGTCAACGAAAATAATAGAACACACACCATTTGGAACACTGTAAAGACAGAACATCTTAACTCTGAAGAAAAGGATCATGTAATGAACATTATTCAAGAATTCCCCGACAGGTTTTATCTATATGGAGACAATCTGGACAACGTACCTGATTTTCACCACTCCATTCATGTGACAGACGAAATTCCAGTTAACAAACGGCAATATAGGTATCCGATAATTCATCAACAGGAAATTCAACGGCAAGTCAAAACCCTTTTGTCTCAAGGAATTATTAAACCTTCTACATCACCATACAATTCACCTTTGTGGATTGTACCTAAGGAACCCGATGCAGACGGAAATAGGCGTTGGCGTATGGTCATTGACTTCCGAGCGCTCAACGAAAAAACCGTCAGCGACAAGTACCCGCTTCCACAAATCAACGAAATTTTAGACAAACTGGGAGGAGCAAAATATTTTTCAATTTTTGATCTAGCAAATGGATTCCATCAAATTAAAATGAACCCTAAGGATCAAGAAAAAACGGCGTTTACTACTCCGTTTGGACACTACGAGTTTGCACGTATGCCTTTCGGATTAAAAAATGCACCACCCACCTTCCAACGTCTCATGGATCAAGTCTTGACCGGATTACAAGGAACGGAATTGTTCGTTTATCTGGACGATATTGTAGTCTATTCATCATCGCTCCGAGAACACGACATAAAAGTCAGGAAATTATTAAACCGTCTTAGGGAGCACGGACTCACATTACAGACTACAAAATGCGAATTTCTCCGGAAAGAGGTAACATATTTAGGACACATAGTATCTGCACAAGGGGTAAGACCGGATCCTAAGAAGCTGGAGGCAGTGGAGAACTTTCCGACGCCTAAAACTCAAAGAAATATACAGCAATTTTTGGGATTAACAGGATATTACAGACGCTTTATACAGAATTATTCACTTACAGTAAAACCATTAACGCAACTATTAGGAAAAGGAATCAGATTTAAATGGGCCGAAGAACAACAACATAGTTTCGAAGAACTACGGAATGAACTCTGTAAAGCACCTATTCTACAATATCCAGACTTTCAGAAACCTTTCATTATTACCACGGACGCTTCAGATTTTGCAGTGGGGGCTGTATTAAGCCAAGTAGAAATCGGAAAAGACTTGCCGATAGCTTACGCTTCTCGCAGTCTAAATGCAGCTGAAAGAAACTATTCCGCCACTGAAAAGGAGTGTCTGGCGATGGTCTATAGTGTACAGTACTTCAGACCATATGTTTACGGAACGAGGTTCACCCTAGTAACCGACCATCGACCACTGGTCTGGTTGCACTCCGTGCAGGACCCCACGTCGCGGTTAGTAAAGTGGAAACTGAAACTCCTGGAGTACGAGTATGAAGTGGTCCATAAATCAGGAAAAACTAACAAAAATGCAGATGCATTATCCCGAAACCCGACAGCAGTCTGTTTACCTTTGTCTACAAGGCAGAATACGACAGGCGCTGGATCTGATACTATTGGCCGACGCGTTCGAGAATTGCGAAGAAACTGCAAACCGATATCTAGTTTTGAAGAAATTAGTTATGATTCTGAAAATTCTGATACACCACCGACTCCACGTCGACCCCATCGACGAATTAATCCTTCAACCCTTGCGAAAAGAGGAATAACACAACCTACTGTTCAGTCAAACGATCCTGCGCATCTTGTACCAGAAGATTCGGAGGGATCCACAGACGATGAGACCACCATAACGGCCGATTTAAGCTCTCTTTTTGAATCTAATTTATTGGACAATACCATAGTACCTACGAATCAAAATCCAGAAGACTTGAATATGACACCGGACATTTTCAACCATCCGATAGTCACCTCTACGCCTTCTGGGATAGTAACTACTACTCCTCCAAATCCGCAGCAAAATCCACAGCCAGAACCGCAGGAAATACCTTCGATCCAGCCTATTATTAGCGCCATTCCAACGGAATACGAACTGTCATCGCCTGAAGACGAAACTTCTGATGAAGAGGAAGAAACTCCTAACCTTATAACTGCACCTCAAAACCAACGGAATGGAATTACCCAAAATCCGCCCGAAGAACATAGGAAACAATTAATTAAAGAGGCTCATAGTAGTCTGGTAGGTGGCCACAAAGGTGTAACTAAAACGTTACATCGTCTCAAGGAACGATATGAATGGACTGGGATGCGAAAAGACATGCAGGAATTCGTCAGGAGGTGCAAAAGTTGTCAGGAACAAAAGTTGGTCAGGGCAAAAACCCGTCAACCGATGATTATCACTGACGCACCTTTGAACCCTTTTGACAAATTAGCCCTAGATACAGTCGGGCCTCTGCCAGTAACGCCAGGTGGAAATAGATACATTCTAACAATGCAGGACAATCTTACCAAATACTGTATAGCCGTCGCTTTACCTGATATCAGAGCAACCACGATTGCAGACGCCTTCGCTCGACATTTTATCGCAATATTTGGTACACGACGCACTATACTAACAGATAAAGGAACCAGCTTCATGGGCAAAGTAATGAAACAGCTCGCTGAAATTTTCAAAATTAAACAAATATCGACTTCAGGATACAGACCACAGGCGAACGGATCATTAGAAAGGAGTCACATGGTTTTGACTGAATACTTAAAACATTACGTGGAATCACAGGATGAATGGGACATTCTTCTTCCATTCGCAATGTTTTCCTACAACACCTCAGTTCACGAAGCCACCAATTTCACACCACACGAGTTAATCTTTGGACAGGTAGCTCGATTACGAAGTGCCTTCGATATCAACCAGACTATGGATACTTATGGGAACTATCTCACCAATTTAATCACCCAAATAAGCGATATTCGCAACATTGCAGCCGAAAATCTAAATACAGCAAAAGAACGATCGAAACGATATTACGACCGACATGCAAACCTGAAACGATTCAAGGTGGGGGAATACGTCTATGTTTTAAAGGAACCACGGACGAGTAAATTCGACTCACGTTATATCGGACCATATAAGATAGTAGATGTGTCGGATCTCCACAATGTGCTATTGGAAACTGACGAACGCGGGCATTTGGTGACAAAACACCAGGATAAGCTAAAACACGCTTTCCTTTCCGAAAGTTCCTCGGAATAATAGAAATTATTTTGTTGTTCAAATAATTTTCCACATTCTAAATTCATCAAACTGATAGATTCTCCACGCAAATCGAGTCTGCGGAAGGTATTCCTCAGGATACCCAGGCGAACTTTGATGCCGAGAACCCGGCAAATAGCAGTCGGAAGGGACCCAGAGCCGTGCATATCGACGACAACTAGTTCACCCTGCGTCACCTGATGACCTCGATGTCATCCGAGCTACCAAGATGAGGAACTTCAACGACGATCTGTTCAGAAAATCTGCTGTTCACAACCACCGATAACTTAAGTACCCTACATTACACATTACATTACACACATCACATACACCCACCGCATTAGTTTATCGTTTATCATATCAATAACCTTGCTCGTGCACCATGAGGTGTCAAGAAGGTTGGAAAGCATCGCGTACGCGATGTTTCTTCTGAGGGGGGAGGTGTTACGTACGGAAAATTCATCTCCGTGATTTTTTTGAGCCTTCTTGAAGCCACATGTTGCTCTGCAGTGGTCCGCTAGTTTATCTAAAAAACTAACTCTCCCACGGGGGTACTGCATCTGGGAAATTCTCAGGAATTTCCATCCAGATGCATGCCTACTCCCACCCAAATTTCTAGACAATTTCGGGGTACATAAATCCCACGATTCCAACCACAATCGGGCACAGTTGAAACCTAGTCACGTTGCGACAAGTTACGTATAAGCAAGATCGGGTATAAAGTCCTTTTCGAGCATTAACTCAACAGTACGTATTCCATCGCACAAATAACTAGATAACCGTAACCCCCGCATATCTCAGTGCGTCAAAACCGATAGTTAGGGATATTAGTATCCGCGACTACACGTTACACAATTACAATTGTAACCCCTACTTAATCACTGAATATATTGTACTACAATTTTTAAGGAATTCAATTCTATTAATTCCATATTCACATCAGATTTATATCCCAGAACTAGTATTCCCACAACGATATACTTTAGCCGCTCAAAGTATATCAATTTATATCATAATGAATAAACAGGGAAAACATGGTATTCCTGAAAGAAGGGTCAAACCAACACTTTATTTGTACCTTAACATCGCAGCTTGCAGAACTGCATGAGCTCCTGCAGCTGTAAATATCCAACTTTTCAGTTTCAATAATGTTGGAAGAGAAAACAGAAACCTCGAAGCTTCTGCAGTCAAATCATGAAAAACATATGGACCAGAGCATTGAAATAATGAGCTCGAAATATTCTGTGACTGGCCGTTGTCATACTCAAATTCAGGATTTTGGAGATAATTCCGCTGATTGAAACTGTTGTTTCATAAGGTACGTGTCCATACTGTCCATTTGAGAGTAAAATTATCGCGAGTTATTCTCGAGAGTCAAATTTGTCAGTGTAGGTACACGGTTGTTTAGACTGCTAACGGGAAGCTGTGCGAAAAATTCTCGGAGAGCGAGAAGCAGGTTGGAACTCGCAAATGGACATGTTCAATTTTTTTTTTCGGAGAGGAACTATTAGCTATACTAACAGCATTCGTATAGCTGAGAGTTTAGACGCAAACTAGTTTTTCATGCCAATATATTATGTGCATCTTACGTACTATATAAATCAAACAATGGACGGGAAAGTATGATGTGACGCAGGAGTGAGATAATTATCACGATGTATGAAGGAACAAAAGGTTTATGGAACGTTAAACATCAGTATTGTATAGTAAACTATTTATCAGAATAACAAAATTTTCCAAGTCCCATTGGTTTCAGAGTGATATGACAAAAGTATACAGGGTGAATCGCTTATGTTCCTTAATCTTTGAACTAATATTTACATGTACCATACATGTATTGTCACACAGGTGTTTATTGACGTTCGTCACAGTCCTGTTAACGAGATATTTATTTTCGGCCTATTCTTTGCGGGATTTGGGCTCCATAGCCTCGCTGTAGGTGTTTACACGTATGTAGCCGTGTTCACGGTGCACGCTTGCGGACAAGTGAAGATCTTGAATACTTGGTTGGAACATTTAAAGGGTGGTCGTTCGGACATGGGTGAATCCGTGGACGATAGAATTGCGACCATCGTGAGTCAGCATGTTCGAATACTGAAGTGTGTAAGATACATATTCTACCTGAATAATTAATTCTAGTGAATTTCAGTCAATCTCCATTTTCTGTAACGTCTGTAATTCGTCTTTTAGTGAATACACAGCAGAGTTGTGCTAATTGAATGAATCTGTAATTTACTTACGTAATTTTATTACATTGTAGTTCAATTGTATGCAGGTATAGTATCTTAATTACGTTGTAATTGAATTTTTATAATGCAAATCTTTTATTTAGATAAAATTGATAATTACTTTGTGTTCATCGTAATTAAAGTATAATGTGATTAAAATACAGAGCTCTGAAGAGGTAAATCAAGTAGGCACATGTCTCGTTTTTAAATGTATATTTAAATTTTGAAAAAATGTATCACAGATGATTATATAACATTTTTTGGTTGTAATTTCATTGAAGAAGATTCTGAAATACCAATTATAGTATAGCCCAAATTAATTGAACTATTATGTCAGAGGTCGGCAAGAAGTGCTCGTTTCGGTCGATTCTCGAGGGCTACGCCTCGTTTTACCGGCCGCGCGTCTCGCTTCCCGTGGCGGCCCAAGTTCTCGAGTCAACTCAGTCTCGTACCGTATGAACTGCGCGTGGCGCATTAGGGCGACACCAGTGTCAATAGGTTTCCACATTACCGCGGAGGTACTATTGTCAATACGTTTTTCTTTGTCAGTGGTATCCTCTGCAGGCCTATTGCCACTATGTAGCATGCTAATTTCGGAAAATAAATTTAAAAAATAATTCTTAAGTTCATCGCCAAAATTTTATTCAAATATGGAAAAACTTCTTCGTGGACGTTTAGACACGTTTGGTAAATCAAAAGTAATATATATATATATATATATTTTCAACTTCTGATTTACCAAACACGTCTAAACGTCACGAAGGTTTTCCACATCTGAATAAAATTCAAAAACGCATTGACAATAGTACCTTCGCAGTAATGTGGAAACCTATTGACACTGGTGTCGCCCTAATGCTCTACGAGCAGTTCATACGGTTCGAGTTTAAGCTGACTCGGGAACTTGGGCCGCCACGGGAAGCGAGACGCGCTCCCGGAAAAGGAGAGCGCCTTCAACGAAAATCGCTGAATGAACTTAACTTCGACTTCGAGAGACTCGTTTGTCTCGCTCGAATGTGTCTTCGTTCGCTTTCGTTGATCTATACATAGTGAAGGTTCGACTTCGATTGACTGAGAGTCGCGTTCTTCGGGAGGGCCCTTCGTTATATCGTGAAGGCAATCCTCCAGTTTTTTGGGCGCCAACACGGTGACACCCATTGTCATGCAGAAGAGATGCACTGATTGGTTCCTGTCGAGCTCTGCGTTCCCCAATCAGCGCATTCTTGATGACTTGTTGATTTGCCCTAAGCGAGCCTGCCCTGGAGAAAGCGTGGGACCGTGTCCGACACCCTCTGAGGGCGACGCTAGGTAATTTGAAAACCGTGCTTCTCGGTCGGGATATCCTTCGTCAGTACTGGTCGGCTGGACTGGTCACCAAACGTGCATCGAGCGCCTAATTCTTCGAAAGTGGCCTCAGAGTCACGTAGGCGCCATAAATAAAGTCTAAAGAAAAGGCCCTTTGTACGGTTCGCTTGCGATGGAACACGCTGACTGGAAGCACTGGTAAGAGTCAATGTTCTTTTTCATCCGTTTCTGATATTGTCTAAACTGCTCTCACTTCTGTCCCACCTTTTATCAGAGAGGAATAAAAGTGCTCGCGCCCGTGGTTTGGCCGCTCCAACTTTTTACTTTTAAGCCTGAAACAGAACTTGTCTCCACTTTTGATCCTCTCTAACGTCCGAATCAGAACTAACTTTTAGCCCGGATCAAAACCTACTTATTGGTATTGTCATCGCCAACAATATCTCCATTTTTTCACATTGTTAGCTACGGTTATTATTAACAAAGTGGATACCTCCGTTACTAATAATAAAAATAAAAGCCAATTTTTCCGATAAACCGACATAAATATCCAAATGTTAACAAATGTATTTCTAACATCACCGATGGGTGCGAGTGTGAGTTCTCATCGAACCTTCGCAGGGATAAGACGTGCCCGGTGAGCTGCCTGCGACTCAGGTACCTTAGGTAAACGACCCTTAAGCAAACGTTAAGTGCCGCAACGCGCGAAACGCCACGTACTACATAGTTCCGCGTAACTCCAATAACTATAAAATTAATGCTACCACGAAAATCATATTTAATCAGTGAGTGATAATCCCGAACAATTGATCGCGAAAGCGCGACCCACTACTCCAAGTAATTTCGCAGTAGAAAATATATTCGCAGTATTGGAATTGGACGAACCATCCCCCTTACCATCAGAAGAGAAGGACAGCAATATGTTGAAGAACACAGCAATTGCAGGTCAAAGAAGACCCCACCCAAGCAAGGATACTCAAAAAACATAAAAAAAGAACGCAACATCAGAAGCGAATGCAGTTAGGATCTACCCAGCGAAATACCCAGCACCGGACAAGCAAAGCACCAAGAATTCAATGATCGGCAACACAAAGGTCGCACGAGGAAAATACACACCCCAAACCGTCGCGGTACCCAGCAGCTGCCCCGCAGACACACACCACCAGCAGACACACGCCCCCAGCAGAACAAGATGATAGGTCAATCCCATTAATTCACAGCGGACGGTAAAGATACGCAGAATCAGCCTTCACCCGTGAAATAAACCCACATCGGTAACACGCACACAACAAAACCACCCCCAATAACACTCCACACAAACACAGTAAAAAATATGATTTCACAACCTTCAAATAAAACTAGCCAGTTCAACATCTAACGAATAAATAATAACAGACACATATTACAAACTCACAACTTAGACAACTATAAAACAGCATGGGACACACTAAAACACCATCAAATACAATTCTTCACATACACCCCAATATCCGACAAAAATATTAGAGTTTTGCTAAAAAAACATCGAAGGAAACTACGATCCGGAAGAAATCCTCGATAACCTGCTAACTAAATTCCTCTCAGTAAAGAGATTCATGACAAAGAGAGCTTCAGAAGAAGGCAGAATTCTGCCTATCTTTCTAGTGCAACTAACCACGTGTAGCAATATTAAGATCCTGAGTCAGATCAAATCCATCCTACACACTTTCGTAAAGTGGGAAAAAATAGTAAAGAAGGACCGTATCCACAGTGCATGCGGTGCCAGAGAATAGGTCACGTAGCTGTCAACTTGTACTTAAATTCCCGCTGCGTCAAATGTGAAAATGATCACAAACCGATCGAATGCGCTCGATCCTCCGCGACCACATCCGAAAATGAAAAACCGCCACCCTACTGCGTAAATTGCAAGAACTACGGGCACTCAGCGTTACATAGAGGCTGCCCTAAACTCAAAGAACTCAAAGAAAAAATCGAAGCTATAAAAAATAGCAATACAAATAGAAAAAGACATAAAACATAAATTTAATTCGAACTATGTAAAGTCAGGCAATTAATTCAGTCAAATCGTAGCTAACAACACACCAAATATAGCAATCACCCCCCAAGAACACACAGTCCAAACTAACTCACCACACAACCCTACAAACCAGCAAACGCAAACTTGAACACAAGTACAAACACAAAACATGTTACTAATACAAATCAAACAAATCATAGAATGAACAATAAAAACAGAAACCGAACACAGATATAAACAAGCAGCAACCGAGTCAACATAATAGCGCAAGCACTATACATGGAAAGTTAAATGGCGCCATACATATTTAATAACTCCACAAACTAAAGAAACACACACAATACAGGCACAACACCGCTCCAGAGACTAAAAATCTTACAAATAAATGTAAACACACTCATATCGAACGATAAAAGAGCAGCACTTACTGAATTTCTGGCAGAACACGAACCAGATGCGGTCCTTCTTTGCGAAACAAAGTTGAACCACAATCATCGCTTTAGCTTTAAAAATTATACTTCTATAAGGTCCAACAGACCAAACGTCAAACAGGCAGGGGGAACCGGCATATTATTAAAACGAAATTTAAAGTTCAAGAGCATCCAGCTAAACTGTCCCTATTCTTCGACCCTCGAAACAATAGTTCAGATCAAAATCCGTCCAAACAACCTTTACCTAAGAGCAGTATACGCGTCCAGCAGCAATAAAAAAGAATTCACAGCAGAACTAACAGCAATATTCGACAATTGCTAAGACAGACTGGCACGACTTCCATAGAGAATTAATAAACATAGACGACACTTCAATACCTAACAAGAAAAACTTAACATTAAACGAAATCGACAACTACATAGAAAAATTAAACGCAAACATCAACACACCTATTGATCATGCAATACCTCGCATTTCAAACGACTCCAACTCAGCAGATAGATATATCACCCCGACCATAACAAAATTAAGAATGATAAAAACAACAATAATAAAATAAAAACAAGAAATCAAAAGGAAATTCTATAACTCAGTAAGCTCACACTGAAAAGAAATAGCAAACATATCCACCTACAAACCAAAGGAATTATTCCCATCCACAAACAAAATTTTCCGCCCAAAAAACGAAACACAATACATACACTGAAAATCCACATCTCCAACATAGAAATAACTACAAATTCCAACATAAACCATGACAACGTACAAACGGACGAGGACAACTACCTACAAATTACGGACATAAATGACAAATTAAACGTCCTTGGAGCACATTTGGAGAAAGCTCACATTCAAAATTCCTACATGGGTAAACCACAAATCTCCAACATAATTGAACAAAGAATAAACTTAGTATTAAAATCTTACATAGACGAAGACAGACGCAATGACAGAACAGTGTGCACATTCTCCGAGGAAAACACAGCTGATAACCCAAACACCTTCTCAATTTCGCCGAACTATTTCACTTCAGTACAGGAACTGGGTCATATTTTAAAAAAACTTAACAACAAAAAGTCGTGCAGTTTCGATAACATACCGAACATTATCATGAAACACCTACCACCACATTTAATTACACTATTTTATTTAACAACTGCCTAGATAGATCATATGTTCCGATAGCCTGGAAAACGGCAAAATTAATCACCATAAAGAAGAAAGGCAAACACAGCAGCGACCCTTCTAGCTACCGACCAATTAGCATGCTACCTAGCATTCGTAAAGTTTTCGAGATCGTCATTAACAACACAATAAATACATTCCGTTCACTCAACAACCTCATCCCCGAAACCCAATTCGGATTTAGATGTAAGCACTCTACGGTCCATGTCATTGCAAAATTCACAGCAGATATCTGTTCGGCGAGAAACGCAGGTGGCTGCGTCAAAGCAATCTTCATAAAGAAAAAATGTACAAGGTGCATAAAAAGTATGGCCATCCGCCCTAGGGGTGAATCTACACCTCTGGATTGGTGGACATTTGTAAGAGAAACTTGCCGCAAAATTGTTTGTAACAAAGAAAATTGTTGTTAATGTTTTTTTTACATCAACGCCTTCTACTCATCGAGAAGAGAAAAAGTTTGAAAGGAGCCGTATGTCGCAAACAAATAGTTATTGAGATATAAGCTGTTAAAGTTTTTGCAAAATTTGATTGTGTGGAGTTATACGTATATGTAGACAAAAGCCTACTACTACAGTCCACCGGACGGTATCGATGAGATAGAACAGCGCTCGGATTTATTTGTCGCGGCGGCCGATTTTCGAATGCTACGCCTCCTCGATCCGGCCGCGCGTCCCGCCCCACGTGGCGGCTTTAGGGCTCGTAACTGCTCAGACGCGTACCATAGCACAGACGCTATTCGTGGCGCATCAGGGCGACACTCTGTCAATAGTAGAAAATTAATAAGATAAATAAATGCGTAAGATAAATTTTAAAAATAGTTCTTAATTCTATTGTTGAAATTTTAATACCATCCGGGACAACTTGATCTTCGTGCACGTTTAGACGTTGACAAATTGGAAAGATCTACGGGAAGTTTGGACGTAACTTTTTCCATTACATTTTTTAAACAATTATCGACTGACCGTGCCCCTTACCAATTCCCGGAAAATTGCAGTCATCGAATCCGCTCGTCCCGCAATCAAACTTCCCGTAGATCTTACTGATTTGCCTATCATGTCTAACCGTGCACGAAGATCAAGTTGTCCCAGATGGTATTAAAATTTGAACAATAGCATTAAAAACTATTTTTAAAATTTATCTTACGAATTTATTTTTCTAATTAATTTTCTACAGCTGTTGTCCGAAATTATCGCGTGACATAGTGGAATAGGCCTACAGGGGATACCACTTACAAAAAAAAACGCATTGGCAATAGTACCTCGATGGTAATGTGGAAACCTATTGACACGAGTGTCGCTCTGATGCGTCACGAATAGCGTCTGTGCTATGGTCCGCGCCTGAGCAGCTCCGAGTACTAGGGTCGCCACGGGGAGCGAGACGCGCGGCCGGATTGAGGAGGCGTAGCCTTCGAAAATCGGCCGCCGCGAGCAAGTAAATCCGAGCGCTGAGATAGAACATGATCGTGCCTCGAGACAAACGAAATTTAAAGAGACATTCGTCGCTAAGCCCGTACTATGTCAACGTCTCCCTGCCATTTCAGATTATACATTTGAATTTGCAAACTACCAAATACAACTTTATACACATACATCGTTAAACATAAGAAAATTTATCCTACATGATAAAGCACCAATGTAAAGTATTCTTACAAATGTTTCATAATCTTCTATTCCTTCGGTAGATCCACAGGACACTACCATTTTCACGAATCCCTCTTAATAATTGTGCCTGTCTTCCAGCTTCAATGGCACCACCACTGTCTTTTATATCGTCTATTTAAGAATGCAAACTTGAAGGAATCGAATGCCTGTACTAACAAAAATCGATATTTCCAGCTGATTCTCGAAAAATCAATATCTCCTTGCAAACGATTTCTTCTGTTTCAATCGGAGTAGAGTTTTCGCGCGAGAATAGCAAAGAATGCGGAACTTTTTTGATCGTGGTCGGAGTAATTCCTAGTTCGCTATCACCATTTCTAAAAGTGTGTTGTGTAGTGTTTAGTGATTGTGTAAAAGTGTGGTGGTTTGTTCGAAAATAGTGTTTACAATTTAACGAACATAACCTTGTGGCGCGAATCATATACGCTAGGTGGCCACCGCCGCGAGACTCGTGCTCGCTGCTGAAACCGCGCGGCGCGCGTACATATACCGCCGCGCGGAGCGTAACCGGTAGCTCCAGCCCAGGGGGAGAAAACTCATATGTATGACCTTGGACACTCTAGAATTTTAGTTCCCTTCAGAGGGAATTAGACTAGATGGCACCACTATTTCATTCCATCACAGCACATCACGTGACTGGACGTGACTGGACGTGATTGGACGTGACTGATGTTCCAATCTGTCGCGCTATTGGTGGCGCTACTATTAGCGCCAAATAACTGCTGTTTGAACATTCATTTGTTTCGGCACACATATTGTGTTTTGTGTTGCAGACACATATTTCAATATCCAGCGTTTTAAAAAACTACTTTTATATTGTTTAAATAATTCAGTTATTTAATTTTGTTTAAAATTTGTTTAATAAGCTCACGCAGTATTGAAAAAAATAAAGTTTGCTCAGTGTCGTATCAATATTAGAAAGAATCTTTCAAAATTGAGCGACACTCACTGAACTTATTTTTGAGCTTATTTTTCAAATTTCACTGTGTGCATAAATTATAAAATTTTTTTAAGTTTCTTTTCAGGACAGTAGGACAGTGAGGTGCAAAGGAGCGGAGCAGCCAGCATAAAAAGTGTACAGAAAAAGTGATTAAAGACATATAAGTGCATAAGACACATAAGTGCGGACAGTTTATACAGACAATATACAATATAAACAATTAGCGTGAAAATATTGACATTACAATAAAATGGTGAGAGCTTGTGCAGTTCCACAGTGTTCATCAGGTGTGACTATCCCAGCATACTGCTTTCCCAAAGACATCAAGCTATCAGAGTCTTGGGTTAATCAAATTTTATGATCCCGTTTTATGATCCACCACATTTGATAAAAGGAGTAAGGAACAATCTGTTAAATAAGGATTTGGAGATAAACGTGACACCTGGAAGAAAAGAATGTGAAAGGCAATTCGCATCATGGAGGACAATTGAACAGGCGTACAATATGGATATCTCTTGCTACGTGGTACGCCCCATGATGAAGAAAGTCACGGACGAACATGTGCTACCACACAAAATTAAAAAAATGAAAGTAAAGTACGCATCGCAAGTGTTTAGCGAAACAGTGGCGTCACACATAGGATTCCTTAGCCGCCACCAATGTAAGTAAAAGTTACATTTCACTATATGAATAGTATGGACGATCTGTTAATTATGCTTGAATAACTGATAAAATATTTCTTATTACAGGTGTTGTAGAAACAGTCCATGGCCCATTAACAATACCGAAGGAGGAAGGCCTCACGACAGCGGAAGTTCTCAACTCTTTCAATGAAGTATTCGACTCCGTTAACGGGCACACTGCAGCCTCAGAAGCTCCACTGAGGACAATCACAACAGAAGCAAGTGCACACGAAGAATTTTGGGCTAATGCAACAAGAAAAATAGCATGTATGCGGTATGTCCATGCAACTACAAAAATGCCAGTGTCTGGATCACTGTGATTGAAGAACTGGATGAATTTATTATGAATTTATATTAAGACGTAAATTTATAATTTCGATGTTAGACGACCGAACTGATTGACGGCGCATCACCGGCTATACCGTAAACCGCCAATCCTGCGAGATCCTCAGTGATCCTCAGGTGGATCGAGTAGCTTGAGCCTTGCGGGGGCCGCGGGGACGGGAAGCCGCGTGCGAGCTAACGTCTCTGAATATATTATCATTGTTACTATTATGTATTAATACAGTGTCATTATTATTTATTATTATATCATTATATTATATTATTATGTATTATGTATTATTATGTATTATTATGTATTATTATGTATTATTATGTATTATTATGTATTATTTTGTATTAGTATGTATTATTATATACTTACATTGCAATAAAATATTGTCAAAATAAACTATTGTTACAAAATATATTATATTCCTTAAGCATAAGTTTACTTCTAAGTTTAAATATCGTACTATACAGTAGGTATATGAGTATGTGTATGTGTATAGAATCGTATAGCTATATATATGGGTTTTAGTTCAGGCATGAGGGAATTAGACTAGATGGCACTGCCAAATGTCCACACATTATACATGGGAGATTGCCCTCCCTGCTCCAGCCAGACTAACCGAAACTGCAGCAGCTTAAGCTACCGCCGTTGACAGACCTGTCGTAAGCCGAAGCCGAATTTTTGGAGTTTCTACCGAATCGTCTTCGACGATTCCAATACTCCTGCGCCATAAAGGCCTCCTGGTTATCGACCACACCCTTTCCCATACTTTTCCTTCTGCGGGTCGCGAGAGGACTGTGATATACCAAACTCTCGGCGTGTCTACTCGCACTGGCCTGTGCAACTGACCGGAAACGGACGTTACACAAGCAACCTCTTTGCCCCGCCCGGACCGCCGAAAGTGTTAACTAAGGCACCGGGCACATAGAGGCCTCCGATGGCGTCCCGGCAAGAGTGCTAACTACGCCGGGGCTGCGGTATCATCTCCCATCCGCTGTCTGGTCGCCGTAACAGGCATCGGCTTAGACGACCAGGCTAGCACCGTAGGTTAAGGCCGTAGGTTAAGTACGTCGTTGTAGTCTAGTATGTAAGATAGTTTGTAAGAACTCCGCCGCTAGTACCGCCAGTCCGGTTCGGACCGCTCGCACCACCGGTACAGCATCGTTGACCGAATCCGAATACCAGGAACGCTGGCATACCGGCTGACGTGGCCAACGTCTCCCGAGTCACCGTCACACAATCTTAAATAGATGATATAAAAGACACTGGTGGAACCCATATTGAAGCTGAAAGACAGGCACAATTATTAAGACGTATTCGTGAAAATGGTAGTGTCCTGTGAATCCGCTGAAGGAATAGAAGATTAGGAAACATTTGTAAGTATATTTTACATTAGTATTTTATCATGTAGGATTAATATTCTTATCTTTTACAATGTATATGTATACAGTTTTATTTCATAGTTTGTAAATTGAAATGTATAATCTGAATGGGCAGAGAGACGAATGTCCCTTTAAATTTCGTTTGCTTCGAGGCACGCACACGATCATCGTCTGTCTCATCGATACCGTCGGGCATACTGTAGTAGTAGGCTTTTGTCTATACGTATAATTTCACACAATCAAATTTTGCAAAAACTTTAACAGCTTATATCTCAATAACTATTTATTTGCGACATATGGCTCCTTTCAAACTTTTTCTCTTCTCGATGAGTAGAAGGCGTTGATGTAAAAAAAAACTTTAAGGCGTAGATTCACCCATAGGGCGGATGACCATTGCTCTTTATACACCCTGTACATTACCTCGCCATCGCATACGTTTTCTAAATAAAATCTCTTTCGATTTTTATAAAGTGTTGCACACGTTCTCGTAATCTCATGACTGTTTTCCTGTTCCCCTAGGACGGATGACTACTACTTTTTATACACCCTGTACAGTTTTTACTTCCCGTGCCTTTCTGTACTAAATAAATTATTAGATTGTAAGCACATCCGCCTTAGTATAAGTAACCCACTCCACAATAAGTGCAATTAAAACTGTTACCCCGTAAAACCGCGTGTGCCCGCATTTCCGGACCTTCAGTTTAGTTCCCTAGATATACAGGGTATCCCGTAACTGGTGGTACAACCGAGCAGGGGATTATTCTACACGAAAAACTGAGTCGAAAATACAGAATAAAATTTTTTGATACAAGGCTTTGTTTTCGAGAAAAATGAGTTTGAAAATTTGCCTAGTGCGCGTACACGGCTTACTTGCGGCTCAACGGATTCCACTGCCTCACGTCTGGATATCTTGGAAATTGCCTTCGTACTTCTAGATATGTTTACAAACATTGTCAGTATAATGATATAACTTCTATCACTCCTACTCTTTTCCCATCCTTATGAAATTACGCCTCCAGTTCTCATTATACCGTCGAAATGGCAACTTATAGCAATCGAGAGTATACCGATATGATTATTGCGTTGGATGCGTGTAATGGTAGTGCTTTAGCAGCGGCTACTTATTACAGAGATCGGTACCTTAATCGTCGACATCCTGATCGAAGGGTCATTCAAAGAGTCGAACGGACCCTCGCAGAATACGGGTCTTTTGAAAAACTTCGCAAGCATGGAGGACGTGCCCGAAGAATTGACAGGAGGGTGGAAGAGAGGATTTTGGAAGACATAAACGACGATCCAAGCATCAGCATAAGGAACCTTGCCTCACAATACGATATCAGCCGATCTACCATTAGTCGAATACTACATCAAAATGAGCTATATCCTTACCACGTTCGTAGAGTGCAAGGGCTTACAGAACGTGAATATGTCCCCCGAATGGCATTTTGTCACTGGTTGTGTGAACAACACCGTAACGACGCCCATTTTTTACTAAAAATTTTATGGACGGATGAAGCGAAGTTTACGCGAGACGGCATGTTTAATGTCCATAACTCGCACAGGTGGTCAGAACAAAACCCGTATACCATTTTGCAAACAAATTTCCAAGTAAGGTGGAGTGTGAACGTCTGGGCAGGCATAGTAGGTGACCAAATTATAGGCCCTTATTTCTTTCCGGGAAATGTGACATCGGAAGCATATTTGCATTTTCTTCGAAACGTGTTGTCGGAATTAGTGGAAAATGTGCCTCTTGGGATTCGAAGAACGCTAATTTTTCAACAGGATAGAGCACCACCGCACTACGGTTGCAATGTAAGACGTTTTTTAAGTGAAAATTATCAGTGCTGGATCGGTCGCGGTGGCAGAGTACCTTGGCCGCCACGATCTCCGGATTTGTCACCGTTAGATTTTTATTTGTGGGGTCAGGTGAAATCGATTGTGTATCGTGATGACATAACGAGCATCGAACAATTACAACAAAAAATTGTGATAGCGTTTGAACACTTAAAGCAACATAATAATTGCACATTACAAGAGGTTCGAAGGAATTTAATACGAAGAGCACAATTATGTCTACAACAACGTGGACAGCACTTCCAGCAATTTATGAATTAAACGAATTCCACAAAGGTAATTTTAACATTGTAACCTCGACCTTCGATTTATTCGATGTATACAAACCTCGAAAACCTTTGCGAAAAAAAGTTGAGATAACTCAGAATAAAGTCCGTGGAGCCGCAAGTAAGCCTAGTGCACACGCACTAGACAAATTTTCAAACTCATTTTTCTCGAAAACAAAGCCTGGTATCAAAAAATTTTATTCTATATTTTCGACTCCGTTTTTCATGTAGAATCACCCCCTGCTCGGTTGTACCACCAGTGACGGGACACCCTGTATATTACCTGTTGTACTTGTGCGTTTTAAGTTTATGGCTCCTCCTTGAATATATGTATTTTTTTGGCACAATAAACGCTCGTTACAAAAAAATGGGTGCAAGTGTAGCGTACCTGACTACGGAATATGAAACCTTTTTTGACATGGTTCGAGACCATGCGGAGACATAGGTTTTTTTTCTTTCGTGAATAAATATTTTTTCCACTTTTTTTTGTTAGGACAACCATAGGATTTATACTAGATAATTTTAAAAATACATTTAAACTATTTGTAAATAGTCATACACAAAAATATTGTAGCTTACTCTTTATTACATCGTTCTTTATGGGGCTGCATTACAGCTCTGTTCAACAATCTTTTACAACTCAATATCATTCATAGTACTCCCATATTTAAAAAGGAACAGGTTCTTGCAACAATGATTGAAAAACTAAAAACGTTTCCACATTTCAGTCCTTTAGTGCGTCGCGTCGCGTCGTTGACGTGACGCTCAGCAGACCTAGCTGTGTCCTGTGTCACATCTGAAGTTTTATGGTATGCTAACAATAGCTATTGAGTTGCAAACCAGACCGTGCAAGCCTGACTCCGAAGCTACTTAAAGGAAAGTAAAAAGAGAGGATTTCTTGGACTAGCGATCTTGGAGCGGCGCAATTCAAACAATACAATTGTAAGGAGAATCAATCTTACAGTACCGTCAAAACCGTAGAACAGTATGAAATTACACTTGCGTATAAAATAATATGGGGGTAAAACGTATGATTCAGTTTAAAATTTTCCTCCATCGCTCACCCTACAATAAATTAATTATTTAATGATGTGAAATAAATGAAAGGATTGAAGAAGGAGACAAATTACGGAATAACTTATTTTCGTTCTTACTATTCTTTTTTTAAATAAAGTAAGTTGTGAGGAAATAAATACAGATTTCATATTATCAACTTCTACATTGAAATTTAACTTTTTCCAAATTATAATCAACAAAATGAGTTAGCGATATTTAAAATAATAAGAGCAAAGTAAAAATGAACGAGTAATGAAATGAAATACATGTATGTATATTACAGTTACGATGACGACTGTTCGGCGTCGACCGACGGTCGGAAACGCCTGAGGCCGGGACCGCTCAGAATTGAACGCACGAGGACGAGGAAAGATAAGGGAGAGAGAATTTACACCGTTTGGCGGGACACTGAACTTTTATTTTTTTGTTCGGACTCACTACACTCGCGAGAATCGCTCGCTTAGGCGAGAACGAGCGAGAATCGGCACGTAGCACGGGTTGCTAGCATGCGCGAGAGAGAACGCGTGCAAATTTCTGCCGTCGGATCGCGAGTCGGAAATCTTGAGCGACACGAAATGCGTGCCGCCGCGAGACGGAAATCTTCGACGCGAACGACGGAGATCTTGGAGCGGGGCAGATTGCACGCAACGCGGCGCGGAAAACCGAGAGTCTGAAGCGTCGAAAATGTCGCGTGAACGCGAAATTCTCAGAGCGAGATCGACTGAGACTCGACTCGGAGCGAGAAGAGAGCGAAGGTATATAAAAGTGCGAAAGAGAACTGTAAGAGTGACTGTAGCGATTGTGAACGATTAAGAGAGACGCGTGAAGAGCGGTTAAGAGGCGTGAAGCGCGTGAAGAGAGCGAGAAGGCAGCGCAGGTGCCTTAAATAACAAAGACCGTCGAAACTAGAGCACCGTGATTGGTGCTCGCGAATCGGATGATCCTTGTTTTCGTAGATTTGAAGGATTCAAGCGATGGAATTCGCCCAATGAGCGCGTGAACTGTGGTTACACGGCGTCGAGCAACGGCGACAAAAGGCATTGACGCGTATCGAAATACATAGCAAAAACCGTCTGACGATTCGGTTGCCATAAGAATAATAGAAGACGAATTCCACAGCTTGAATCCTGAACAACGACCTTAGACCATAATATGGTCTAAGATGACGACGATTCCCCTTTCCCTTCTAACACTTCACCTTAGTGGTACTGCGATTTCTCAACAGACTATAGCACTTTGCCAACAAGTGTCGTCTGCTAGGCGATTTAATCTCGGAATATAGCTAACTATCTGAAGCCGGGTCTATAAGTATATATGGTCTAAGCAGAGAGGAACAGAGTCCCCACGCTCGTCTTTTCTTGTCACCACTTTTTCCCAACAACTACAGACATTGCATGCAATGCATTTTTCTGTCTACGGTTCTGAATTACCGACTCTGTAGAAAATGCCCTAGTTCGATCACAGTACGAGATATAAGATAGACTGGACATGCAATGTATTCCGGTGGCCGTCGGTTTTGGGGTTCTAGGACCCCAGAATGACTCCAATACCATTCAGTGTCAACACCCAACGTTACCGATAAAACACACTTTCTGAGCATTATTAACACGAAGACAAAATACACAGACTTAAGACTACTACAGACATTGCATCTTATAGGCTTTTCTGTCTAGGCCTCGGGGGGCCACAATGGCCCCCGTACCATTTCGGTGTCGCGCTCAATATTACCGATAGTTCACGAATTTAGCCGTATTAGCAAGAACTGAATATTCCGTATACTTTATTTTTACTACGGGTTTTTTGGAGGCTACAAATGCATACGGCGCGTGTATTTAAACGGTGAAAATAATATTTATGAAGAATGTATTAGGGTGTCCCATAAGTTTCTTCCGCGCCACGTTATGATCGACTCTGGCTGGCTGTGTTTATATAAAAATGCAGGCTTATCCCTTGGCCGTTTAGAGCATCGGTTCAGTCGTCCCAGAGCTCTTTTAAAGTATGTTTCATTGGTGACAAAGTCTCTTATAAAATTTGTTTCTACACCGTTCAATATGGATAGCCAAAAGAAGCATTTGCGGAATGTTATTCTTCATTGCTTTAAAAAAGGTAATAGTGTAAAGGAGACTGCAGACGAGACTTGCACCGTTTACGGGAGTGGTACTACGACTATTAGGACCGTCCGCAATTGGTTTAAGAGATTTAGAGCTGGCAATTTTGACTTGAAAGATGAAGACCGGAGCGGCCACCCAACAACGACGGATACGAACCTTATCAAGGCTGAATGTTCGCTGAAAATCCGCGATATAGTGTGCGCGAGATAGTGGATGCCACTAACATTCCCAGGACAACGGTACATAAGCATTTAATCAAGATGGGATATGCAAATCGATGTGAAGTTTGGGTTCCACACCCATTGACGGAGACTGGCCTTATGAACCGTTTCTCTACGTGCAAAACCGCATGTTGCGTTGTTCGTAAGACAAAAATTATTGCAGTTTGATTGGGACGTTCTACCTCACCCTACGTACTCTCCAGACCTTGCTCCATCCGATTATTACTTGTTCCTCTCGTTAAAAAATTCTCTATTTGAACAATGTAAAATTCCCAATTATTTAATTTGAATATAAAATAATGTTTCAATGTCGAAATAATATTGTAACGGTTCGGTTTCTCGGTGAAGATAGTGCGGTCTCGACGACGGTTCTCCGCGTTGCCAAGTAGCTCGCCGAGCCAGGGTTCGCGGCGAGGAGAACGGTCGGCGTGGAGTGGTGAGGTTAAGGTGCGGTGAAATAAAAACACGTGCTGGTTTATGTTATAAAACAAGCTGCCGTTCGCGGTACCGGTGTTCGCGTCGCGGAGTCGCGGTGGTCGGCGAGCAGGGAACGCCCTGCTCGGAGACGGTCGGTGGGGAGGGAACGAACGGGGTACTCCCCGTTCGGCGTCGCGGTGGTCGGAGAGCAGGGGACGCCTTGCTCGGAATTGGTGGGGGAAAGTGGACAGGGTACACCCTGTCGCGGTGGTCGGAGAGCGGGGGACGCCCCGCTCGGAACGGTGTTCGGAGAGGAGATGAACAGGGTACTCTCTGCTTGGTGTGGTAAGGTGCGGAGGGGAATAGGGTACTCCCTGTTCGTGCTAGGACGGAGCGGTGAGGTGCGGAGCAACTTACTGGTAAACTCCTTCGGTGACGGTGTACGGCGGTGATGGTGTTTGTACGTAGTCGGTTTGGAATGTCTTGAAAGTATCAGAGGACGGAAAAAGGTAACGTCTATGTCTTCGCGGGGGGTTTATATTCCCGTTACGTTTACTAATTAGCGGCGAGAAACGTGCCGCGGTAATGAGGGTCGCGGCCCTCTCGCGGCAGGGCGCGGGGAATATCGGTCGCGGCTGAGGTACGAGGGGGCGCGTAACAGACAGGTCTGTTACAATATGCGATATGTAACGTACATCTCAGTACGTACATCATATTTAGACTACATCAGAAAGTACAATCTACTGCCGGAGTGCAAATCTATTTAACACTCGCTCACGAGAGCAAGAGTTACATGTATTCTGAAACGAAAACTTTGTATTTGGATTATTAATTGAAAATAGTTGTTGAAGCTGGGACATAGGAAAAGGAAGAAAGTATTAAAAGTCTTACATTCTACTATGAAATACATATTTACGCAAATTCTAAATGTGCAGCTATTAGCTCGATATTATCCACTACATGCAAGATACTATAATTTATAAGTTATAGCATTTTGCGAATTGTGGATAATATCGATTGCCCAGGTCTCACCACGAGGAGGTTGCTGCACAAGAGACCCGAAAGGGAGTCAGAACGAAGTCTTCCTTCGTTCTGTCTCCCTTTCTTACAACGACGATTCTTAGAAACTAAGTTCGCAGATCGCTAAATGGAAAAATAGTCTTTTTCACGGAAAAGACTTCTTTTCCATTTAGCGTATGTCGAGTAATTATTACGGGGCAAAGAGTGAATCGGAGAAGAAGTCTCCGATCCACGAGGGACCAAGGGCGAATCAGGCGGAAGGCTCTGATTCTTTCAAAGAGACAAACAAGATCGAACCAGAGCAGAAGGCTCTGGTTCAAGGGTGGCGCGACGCGTTCAATGCTTACAAGTGAGCCAATACCAGCCCGATACGTCACACCATCACCAAGAAAGATGGCAAAGAGATGCGCTCAAACGGTTTCTGGCGCAACTGGGGGGCATGAGAACGCAAGCGTTAACATGACTAACCCAGGATTACGTTAACACAGGGGATCGACAGAAGACGAGTGAAGGAGTCTCTTAGACATCCCTCTCAATGACTTCACGCAGGATACCGAAACTGGACCAGCTCAGGACCTGCAAGCAAGGCCGACATAGCAGAAGGCTGTGTCGAAGTCAGTCAACGGAGCGAGCAAAGTCAAGTTACGGCAATAATTACTCGACATAATTACAACGCCGATATACAATCTTAATAACTAACGCACGCACTAAAACTAATTTATAAATAATCTGGAGTCTTGGTTCGATGATTCCTCTTCGATCGATGAATTTTCTTCTTTCGATGAATTTTCTTCTTTCGATGAATTTTCTTCCTTCGATGAATTTTCTTCTTTCGATGAATTCTTTTCTTTCGATGAATTTTCTTCCTTTGATGAATTTTCTTCGTTCGTTCTGACTAACAAGAGCAAGATGAACGACCCAAATCGAAACAGAATCGAAAACCAATTGAAAGAAAATCGAAACAGAATCGAAAACCAGTTGAAGCAAAATGGAAACACAATCGAAAACCAGTTGAAACAGAATCGAAAACCAGTTGAAATAGGATCGAAAACCAGTTGAAACAAAGTCGACACCAAATCGAAAACCAGTCGAAACAAAGTCGAAACAAAATCGAAACCACATCGAGCCCAAATCTAATGATTTGTGGACGCAACGACCTATAGTCGATTCGGGTGCCCCCGGGGACGCCTGTCCCCGTACCCACTCACGGGCCCCATCCCGTGAGTGAGTCCCTGAGGGAACTCCGATC